>QEOT01006980.1:11210-27672 GCA_003123785.1 Pterocarya stenoptera
AACATAAAATGAAGAGTTCTAATAAAAATTTCTAAAAAAATAATCCATATAAATAAGTAGGATTTTTAACATATATTCATATGATGAATTTCATTAAATAGTGCTGGCCTCAGGCGTGTTGTTTCTGTTAGATGGTTGAGCACTCTCCATTTCCACTTTGCTTGTCTAGAGGGCAAGCTTCACACCCCTCAGGCAATGCTGGCCTTTGAGCAAACATTTTTTTTCTTCAAGGTACTCACCCTAGGTTATGAGCGCTCGATGCTCTCTCGGATTGCAAGCACTACTGTTGGAGGGTTCGGGGGTGTAGGGCCCATTTCATCTGGGAGGAAAGTCTATGCCGACATTCCAAGTACAAGGAAGTCTTTAGTGTAGGGAGGCCTGAGAAGCAACCTAGGTTGCAATCCGTACTCACGATATCCTTCAACGACGATGATTGCAGGGGTTGTTTACCCGCATGATGATGCCTTGGTAGTTACCATGTTGGTAGCCAACTATACCACCCAGAGGATCTTAGTAGATAATGAAAGCTTAGCAGACATTCTATTCTGGGGAACATACGATAAAATGGGGATCGGCTACGCCCAGCTCCTACAACATTAAAGGGGGTTTTTTGGCGAGATGGTGCACCCTGTGGAACCATCACCTTGCCAGTGTGAGTAGGATTCGGCCCGTGCATGCCAACAACGTTGACAGATTTGTGGTAAGAACCTGATTGGCTTACAATGCCATAATCGGTCGTCCGATGTTGAATGCTTTCAAGGCAATAACATCTACCTATCATTTGAAAATGAAGTTCTCCACAAAAGTAGGCGTTGGGAAAGTATGTGGCGAGTAAGTGCTTGTCTGGGAATTTTACTTGCAAGAACTCCACCAGGGTGAGAGGGATGTGAAGATGACTGAATCCTTGATAAAGAACAAACATGCAGTAAATCTAGTCTTGCCACCCCTACCTGAGGAAAAGGTGCTCGAGGTAGAGACAGGAGATGAAAGTGCATTAAAGTGGGGCAAAACCAATGAGCTCCTAGATTCGAAACATCTCGAAGCTACAGTAAGGATCGAGACTAGGTTGAGTTAGGAAGAAAGGTAGCAGTTGGAACGGCTCTTGGAAGATCACAAGGATGTCTTCATTTGAAGTCATAAAGACATGCCTGGAATCAAGTAAGACATCATAGAGCACCGATTAAGCATTGACCTAGAAGGTTGACTGATTAAACAAAGAAAGAGGAGCTTTAGCACTGAGAAGTACACGACGACCGCAGAAGAAGTGGATCAACTCTTAGCAGCTGGATTCTTCAAAGAAGGCCTTTACCCCGAATGGCTCTCAAACGTGGTGCTTGTAAAAAAAATCTAACGACAAGTGGCGGATGTGCGTAGATTTCATGGACCTCAACAACACTTGCCCTAAGGACAACATCCCCTTACCTCGAATCGACTTGATTGTGGATTCAACGGTAGGGCATAACATGTTGAGTTTTATGGACGTCTATTTAGGATACAAATAAGCCGAGGTGATCAGGAAAAAACAACGTTCATAACTGAGCAATGGCTTTACTGCTATAAAGTCATACCCTTTGGATTACAAAATGTGGGGCTACATATCAGAGGCTGGTGAATAAGATGTTTAAAAACCAATAGGCCGTAACAAGGAGGTCTATGTAGATGATTTGCTAGTCAAAAGCAAGGAACTGGGAAAGCACGTGAAAGGTCTGAGGGAAGCCTTTGAGGTGCTACGACACTACAAAATGCGCGTTCGAGGTGTGATCAGGCAAATTCCTGAGTTTTATGGTGTTAGAAAGGGGAATCGAAGCAAACCCAGAGAAAGTGTCGGCAATTACTATGATGAAGTCACCTAAAAACTTGAACATGGGTCAACAACTAGCAGGAAAGGTAGCGGTGCTTAACAGATTTGTATCCCGATCAACGGAAAAATGCTTGTCATTTTTTTAGGTCCTACAGAAGGCACATGATTGGGATATTGAATGCAAAGAAGCCTTCACATAGTTGAAAGATTACTAAGCCAAACCCTCCCTTGCTAAGTCAAACCAAGCAACAGAAGCCTTTGCTACTTTACTTGGTGGTCACGCCAGACGCCGTATCCACAACCTTAGTATGGAAAGAAGAAGGGGTACAACACTTAGTGTACTACATAAGTTGGTCCTTAACTGGAGCATAAAATCTATATCCAAAAATTGAGATGATGGCTTTTGCAATGGTGACGACCACTCATCGGTTAAGGCCTTACTTCCAAGCCCATCCCAAAACGGTAGTAATAGAATCCCGCTCCAAAAGGTGTTGTAATGCCCAGACACGTCGGGACGGTTGATAAAGTGGGCTATAGAACTGAGTGAGTTTGACATCGTCTATGTCTTGCGAATAGCAATTAAGGGGTAAGTTTTGCCCAATTTCCTAGCAGATTTCTCCAACTTCAGAGGGAGCGACTGAAAAATAATACGCGATAAGGCTTGAATTCAAGGTCACTATAATGAGGCTAGGGGTGTAAGAAAGAATCGGAAAACCAGTTGGACCGGATCGGACCAAACTGGTAGGCTGGGTCCGATTTGTAACTGGTCTCGTGCGGTACCAATTTTCATATTTTGAAAATCGGTTTAAACCGAACTGGAGCGGTACATATATATTTTTAATTTTTTATATTTGTATAAGTTTTATATTATTATTATATATATTATATGCTACATTTCTAATTAATATTAAATGAAATTATAATCTTATGATTCAAGTCTATTAATTTTATAACATAAAATTAATATACAAGTATAATTACACACTAATTATACTATTTTAATCTTATTATTTATGTTTATTAATCTCACTAATAAGTTAGACACTACTTATATTATACTACTATAATTGAACATTAAAGAATTAGTAATTGTTAATAATAAATACTAAATTCACAATTAATTTAGTATTAACAAAAATTATAATATTAAACATATATAGTGTCACATGTGTAAATGATAAATCACAAAAATGGATCGGAACTGGAAAAACTGAAAGTTACGGTTTTGGTGATAAATCAGTCCGTATTGGTTCTTAAATTTTCAAAACCGTTATACATCAGTTCGGTTCCAAAATTTCTCCAAAATTGGACTAAACCGAATCGATTAGACCCCTAAATGAGGCTGCGTATGAGACAGTGTTGGCTGGACTCACCATAGCCAAAACCTTGGGAGCAAACGAGGGGCACAATCACTTTCGATACTTCCAAATCAGTCGCATACAACAGTCTGATAATTTTAAAGCTGACAGGCTTGCGCAGCTACATCAGTGCAAATAGGGGAAACCCTGCCTTGGGAAGTAGTCATGTGGGTCATAGAGACACCAACTATTGGGGTCGAGGTTTTGGAAGAAAATACAACCCCGCTGGAATGGGTGGGCGATATCGTTAAGTACCTAGCGGCCGGAGAGCTCCCAACCATTAAAGAGAAAGCTAACATAGTGAAGAGAAGAGCTACCCGCTTCACCATAATTGACAGTATGTTATATAAAATGGGAATTTCAACCCTCTCCTAAGATGTGCGTCAAAAGAAAAAGTGAAGTGCATCATGGAAAAAATACGCATGGATTTGTGGAAAACATTCAGAAGTAAGAGCCCTTGCAACAAAGATCGTGAGGTCTGGGTATTTTTGGCCACATACACTTAAGGATGCCAAGGAACTCACTAAGAGATGCTCTCAATGTCAGTTGCATGCCCCAATCTTGAGCACTCTACTCGAGGAGCTAAAATCTATCACTTCCCCATGGGCATTTGCCCAGTAGGGTATAGACCTAGTGGGACTTCTACTACATGGCAAAGGGGGAGCAAAGTGTATTATTGTTGTCATCGACTAATTCATTAAATAGGTGGGGCCAAAGCAATCACAAAGATAACTTCTCAAAACATCACAAAGTTCCTGTGGAAGGTCGGTATGCTGATTCAGAATACCCTAGAGTATCATTTCTGACAATGGCAAGCAACTCGATTCCGAGCACTACTAGGATTAGTGTGCCTAGCTCATAATCAAAGTCAAATATTTGTCTCCTAGTCATCCACAGGAGAATGGCAAGTCGAAGTGGCAGAGGTCAAGGTGGCCACCCATAAGAGGAAGGCAGAGCAGTATTTCAACAAGAGGGTTAGGCCAAGACCCTTCAAGGTGGGAGATTGAGATGTGAGTTACTACAATGGAGGAAGGAAAGCTCAGAAAATGGTGGGAGGGGCCTTACGTGGTGACGGCTAGCAGCCACTTAAGAAGCTACCACCTCAAAGATGCTGAAGGGAGGGAGTTACCGCATCCATGGAATGTGGAGCATCTAAGGAAGTATTTTGTATTACTTTTCTTTGTAATGATTTTAATGCAATAAAGGACTTTTATTCTTGTAACTTTTGCTACGCTTTCACCCACTGGAGAGGCAACGAGAAAGAAAGCAATTCGAAGTGATGTTTACTTATTCGCTCACATTTATGTGGTCGAGGCACCCTTCCACTACACTTAGGCCGAGTAACCAAACTTAGCCACATTTACGCAGTCGAGGCATCCTCCCTCTACACTTAGCTTAGTAACCTTACTCGCTAACATTTACATGGTCGAGACGTCCTCCCGTTACACATAAGTCGAGTAACTTCACTCGCCCACATTTACTCGGTCGAGGCATCCTCTAGCTGCACTTAGGCCGAGAGACCTTACTTGCCTACATTTATATGGTCGATACACCCTCTTGCTACACTTAGACCGAGTAACCTAAACTTACTCGTCCACATTACGTGTGTAATGGGACTTTTCCACCTCACAAGCCCACTGGGCCTTAGCTTGATATCCGACCCCAAGGTCCAAGTTTACCCATGAAGAAAGGCGCCTACAAGGAAAAGTAAATAGATGGCTGATGGAACGGACATGCCTAACATATCACACTCCAATCATGGGGACTTGTACAGGACAGAACGGGAAAGACGGGGAACCCTTGATCCATTAACATATGAACATCCATAGCTCACCAAAAACCTGGCAAGCCAGGGAATCACGCCGCATTAATGACCCTAGTACTCGAGCTACACGCCACATTAATAATGTTGTAGCAGAGCTACGCTGTATTAAAGAACTTTGACAAGAGAAACAATACGAGGACACAAACTCCATAAGGGCAGGCACAATCTATCCCCCTCCTAGACTCCCGGTACAAATAGCAACTCCCAGGTACGAGAGACTCTATCTAATCCCTAGACTCTCTTACTTATTTACAAACTTCCAAGAGACTTTACTGACTTTGACATTGGAGACTCCCCAGCCCCAAGGCTACATTCTCCTAGTTGCCTTCTTATTTATTTTCATAGGTCCAGGTCAGAAGACCTGAGTTGCTGGAATCTGACTTAAAAGGTGTACGAAACATGACGTTAACAGTGGTGCCTTCTATGGGATCCTTAGTCGTCAGCTACCCGAAGGGAAAAGACTTACCTTTCAGGTAAGCGTCAACAAGTGGGAGCAGGTCCAGTAATAGATTGCTAGTACAACTTACCTCACCACTGACCAAAGAGACGGGTTGAGCCAAAGGCCGCCTTGTTTGGTAGTGGCAGAGTGAGGATACAGCCCCCCTGGCTATCCGAATACTTATCCTAACCTCCACTAAGCGAAGTGTGGGATAAGTGCCAGCGTGACCCAAACTTACCTTTCCTTGCAGTGTCAACAGTCAGGAGAGGATCCAGTATCAGATTGTTCAAACAGCCTACCTCCCATGGGAAACAAAGGGACGAGTTGTGCCAAAAGCCACCTTGTTCCTCCCTCGAAGGAGAGAGGGTCCAGCTCCAAGGCTACCTGAATACTTACCTCGACCCTCTATCATAGTGATGGAGCAGAACAACTGCATCGTTGTCCAAATTACCTCCTCAGGGGCGGAGGGGCAGTTTGGCTTGAAGCAATTCGACCCTTCCCCGATGGAGTGCGGGTAGTCTTCAGCTACTCGAAAATGAAGACTTATTTTCCTCGTAACTATCAACAGGTGGGAGAGGGTCTAGATATAGATTATCCAAACAATGTACCTCCCCGTGGACTAAGGAGATGGGTCGAACCATATGCTGCCTTGCCTCCCTACAGCGAAGAACGGAACTAGCCCAGGGCTACTCGAATAACTAACCTCAACCTCTGCTATGACACAATGTGGGATCATCGCCAACTAGACCCAAACATACCCTTCCATGAGGTGTCAATGGGCAGGAGCATGTCCAGTAGCAGACTGCCTGAACAACCTACCTCTCATGGGGAACAAAGGGATGGGCTAAGCCAATGGCCGCCTTATCCTTCCCAGAAAGGAGAGCTGGTCTAGGTCCGAGGCACCCAAATTCTTACCCCAAACCCTATTGAGCGAAGGAGCGAACCAGCCACATCATTGTTCAAATTACCTTCTCGGCAAACAAAGAGACGGTTTGGCGTGAGCCATTATGACCTCTCCCCAGTGGAGAACGGGCTAGGTCCTTCGACTGCCCAAATACTGCACCAAAGAGAGCGAATGTCAACAAAAGCAGCAAGCACATTGCAGCACAGGCCAAAGGCCCAGGTTTGCAAAATCTAACTCCAACAAAGCTAAGGATTAAATTATGATCACATTCTTATCTTCCAGTCAGGGATTAAACGCACAATGCTAGCGAGTTGGAGTGGGTCCAGTTTCAAACCACCTAGGCAACCTACCTCCCTATGGACCAAAGGGACGAGTTGAGCCAAAGGCGGCCTTGTCTCCCCATTACGGGGAGTGGGATGATCCCCACAACTGCTCGAACAACATAACCTGACACCCTTGCAGCTAAAAGTAGCCCAGACTATTCATATTCAACCCCACGGCCATGGTGCTGCTCAGAGGGGCATAGAGGCGGGTTAGCAAGATGCTTCCTGGCGGCACCCCTGAGGAGTCATGCACCAAAATAAAGCACAACAATGTAAAATAGAAAAACTAAAGGGCTAGGCAGGGTAAAGAGCATTTAGGAGATGTGTAGAAAGAGGAAATCAGCGTAAGGAAAAAGAGAAGAGACATCGGCCTCGTCAAACAAAGTCACTAAAGGCCTCAAGAGAACGACTACTGAACAAAGGTGAAACAAAACAGTGTGGGTAGGAGAGCCATCGGCTCACGAGGTCGTCAGGAATAGGTTGGGTGCAGGCGAGGTGGACTGTAAAGCTCTAGATGGCCATCCTCCCCCGCTTGATGCCAAGCCCATTATTTCCTACGACAGAACCCCCAAGACTGGCCATAGGAAAAGGGAAAAAAAAAACAAAAATAAGAAAAGGGAAACAACAAAGAAAAATATGCAAAGACAGGTTGGACACAACAAAATATAAGGTAATATCATTAATCATAGTAAGTTATAGCATAAAGTTGTGGAGTTACAAAGAGTACGTTATAACATAAAGACACAGAGTTACAAAGAGCAAGCTACAATATGAAGTCGCAGAGGTACAAAAAGCAAATTACAACATAAAGCTGTGGAGTTATAAAGAGCACATTGTAACTTGAAGCCACAAAGTTACACAGAACATGTTACAATGTGAGGCAGCTAATTACAAAAGTCAACTAACTATGACAGAAAGTTGTAAAGGCATAGTGAAACCAAGCCTGATCAGATCATATTCTAGTGGAAGTGGTAGACAGAGATATCCATCACTACAACGTGTCGATGATGGCCGAGGTTACCTTTAAGAAAATCAACAAGGATGTAATGAGACAATTAATTGATTTCTATGGTGACAGAAAGTGCCAAAACGCCACCAGGAGACACTCTCCTACCCTAGAAGGGTGGAGACAGGACATGGAAATGAAGATAAGAGGGTAGTTTTGGAGCTTAAGAAGAAGACTTGTATGCTGAAGTGGGCAAAAGTAAAGGCTGAAGGCGAGGTTGGGAAGCAGGACAGGAGTTACCTCGAAGACAAGCTCAGATGCAGGATATGAAGAAAGAGAATACATTTCTGTATGAACATGGTGAGGGTGAGCTTTGGAAGGGGAGGTTTGAAGCCAAAATAGTAGAGAAGAGCAAGACCCATTAAAGGAGTTGCAAAGAGTATAGCTGATGAGAAGCAACCATCAGTGGGCAGGATTGTTCCCAGCAAAGTTACCCCCAAGGGCGCTTAGGATTAAACCCCTCTTGAGGAGAGCAGCTCGCTCCATGGACACTTCATGCGGAGCAAGCTCCCACACACATAGAGCCCATAGGTCGCATTGGGGATTCTAGAGGACATGAGTCTTCATCCGCTCCAAGTTGTCGTTGTAACCGAGTTACCAGGCATCATCACAAATTGTCGCGGACATAAGATAGCTTCCCCTGTAGACCCCGGATGGAAGCATCACGAGCCTCCAAAGTGCGCCTTGCCTTAGCTTGATCGGCCTACAAATCCTTCCTCCACTTCCTCTCTCCCTCCAGGGCGTTTCTCTTGTCTGCCACAGCCTTGGAATCCTCCTCTTCCACTACTTATTCCTCCAACGATAGGAGTCCTGTCATTTGTGCAGTTATCAATTATTAGCTTGCAGCTGTTCAAGCTCCTATGGATTGTCATCAAGAGACTTTTGCAGCTCCTCCCTTGCCTCGAAGGCAAGCACTGCCTCGAGACGAAGGACTCCAACCTCATCCTTCGACAATTCAACAAACGCCTCCTCTACTTATTCCCTTTTTTTTTCTCTCGTATGTGGCACAGTGTAAAGAAAGCTACACGAGTGACCGAAGTGCTTTGTTTTCACTCACCACCTCCTCCCGGCCATCCACAATGAACGCTGCCAGATGCACCACACCCTACCATAGAAGTTCGGGTCAAAATCAAATAAGGAAACAAACAAGAAGTGCAGAGTGTGTGTAAATGAAGACCTTACCCCAAAAAAGAACCTCTTGAGCATACTATCCATTTTGTGGATACGGTGGGCACGACTTGCTGCAAGCTCAACTAGAGGAACGCCCACCACCGCCTCCTTGGCCTAAGCGAGGGCCCCTTCCATTTCATTGCCGGCTGAAGAGACTTCAACCTTGGGAGAATGAACTAAAGGGGACTCTGGAATGGAAACCCATTTAGGGGACCCTCATCCACAGTAAAATGCTCTACGAGCGAGGGTGAAGGAGCTCACTCAAAAAATGTGCCAAAGGGCGGAGGGACTACTGAAGACCCCCTCACCTTCAAAGGGCTTAGAGGGGTTGTAGGAATGATTTTAGTAGCAAACCTGGGGATTTGGGACTCCAGTTGAACATCTGCGACAACTCCTCGAGTTAGCAGCATGGTGCACGAAATGTTTACAATCATGATCATCTTCTTGGGTGATGACGGCTCGAGTTGAACAACAAGCACCTCCACAGAAGGACCTTTGGGAGGAAGAGGAAAGCTGTCAGAGTGAGATCTTGGGGGGGGGGGCAGATCCTGCTGGGCTTTCTCCCTTTCCCCTCCTTCGGCGGGCTAGGAGAGCGGCTCAGACTCGGGACATAATGTCCCTTATTGGGAAGCCTATGTCAGAGCACAAATTGGTTGAGGGAGACAAGTACCAACGAAAGATGTCCTCGCTAACAGAGCCTCCAAAAAAAGGTAATTCGGATTGGCCTTCACCCAGGCACGAATGACCTTGATCCTGATTATCATGGCCGGGGTCGCAGTAGGGCGACTACCCTTGTCACCTTCCACGGTCCCCCATATGGAGAAAATTGGGAATAAACGCCGATTGGCCTGGCCAATAGGGAACTCCCATTCCTCACTAGACAAAGAAGAACTGATGATTCCACCCCTTCAAGGTAATGTATTGCGACTCCAACCGAGCCAACTCTTGGACTAGTTTGAAGCCATAGATGTGACGGCCTCACCTCATAATATTGTGGGTGAGGAAAAACTCGCGGGCTAGTAAGATTTGGGTAGTTGGTCTCAGATTCCTCCAATGCGCGACACCAGATGACTCAGCATGACAGAAGGATCCTCCACGCGCAAGGAGGAAGCTGGGCTGGCACCATCACGAAGAAACCTGGCACTTCTCGCCCTTGTCAACAGAACGGTTGCCTGAGGCCATAGGAGAACATCGCGGGCTAGATCGCCACCTTGGTGGCGTAACCCTTAGAATCTATCACCCCTTTAGTAGGATGAAGCGCGACAAATTCCACCGTTTGAGGAACCCTATAGGCCTCCTTCAGTGATCCAGTTCAGTGGAAGTCACCTCTGAATGCCAAGAGAAACCGGCAAACTCCTCCAGAACAATGTCGCCCTAACCATTGACAGCACGGGCAATGTTGGAAGGTCCAGCCAATCTAAAAGGACACGAGGACTTCTTGGGAGCCATTGATAATCAGAGGGAAAGAAGGGAAACTAAAGGGAACGATACATAAGAGGTGTTTGAAAGCAGAAAAATAACAAAATACCAAACTGAAGAGGGAATGAGCAAAGTAACCCATTGCTGAAAGGGAAGGGGGCTTTCTATAGGCGAGCTTGACGGTTGATATCCTGAGGTAGTCGAAACTCACCCACCCCACCAAGTACCAGAATCCCACGATCGCAGTGATTCCAACAGAGCGTATCCAATGATGTGACGAGGGAAGTAAATAACTGTCTGACGCGAGTAATGATGAACGGATTGAAGGGGCATCATTTAATACGGAGCATAATCATCAAAATGCAACCATGTAAGCTGGAGACAAACCGTTGGGAGATATTGAGTAAAGACAAAGAATGCCACTTGGGCCTAGCTGGGGAACAAAAGTGCAGCAGGTGAGTGCCAAAAAGTTTGTGTGATAACCCGAAACTTGATTAGAATTACATCCATGTTTATTTTCATTGCCTTAGGAATATTTTAGGTCCATGAGAATATGCCTAGTTGGACTTAGGCCTTGGTTTTGTAGAATAGCAACCCAAGCCCAAGAGAAGGCCAACTAAGCCATGTAAGTTTCGACCACCATAGGAAGCCCAAACCCAAAAACCCTAGATGCATTTGGCCCATGATCCAAAACCTTGCCACTAGTGCCATGTGTTACACATGAAAAGCCCTATGTATCTAGTCATGATAGTGGGTTAAGGGGGAGAGAGAAAAGTGTTTGGGAAGCCAAATGAAGGGTTTGCACACCTACCCTACTGGGTATTCCACTTGTCATTCATGCTAGAAGCCTTCTAGATGATCAAATGACAAGATCACCGATGGAAAGGACATTTGGCCAAGCCCCACTTACATGCCAACAACATGCCTTTTGGGCACAATTTCAAGTTTCCATGTTGATGCGCATGGAAAGTAGTGCCTAGGGAAGATAAAAGGGATCTTTTCAAGGGATTTGCATGGGGAAACCGATGGACCAAAAAGGGATTTCAAATTTTGCCTACTCTCAAGGTTTTCTTCAGATTTTGCCACATGACAGTCATGTAATGAACTTCTGGAAGAAAAGAGGAAGGGAATTTTGCACAAAAGACTCTCTACCCTCAAGATTTTGGTACCACACTCACAAGCACACTCAAAAATCACTTGCCACTTGTCACTTAGGTCACAAAATGAACCAGTAGCATATGAGAAGTCACCCAGGGAAGAAGCAAAGAAAGATGAAGCAACAACATGGGAAATGAAAAGGTGGTGGGCAGCAAGAAGCATGGCACACGCCCATGCCAAGTGTCACTCATGAAAGGGCTTGCTTATTGGGAAAAGGACGAGACATAAGGTAGTGTTACACTTTTACCCTAGAGCTTTTACCCTAGAGGAGCTATACATTTGGTTAAGAAATGGAAGGGGCATAAAAGGGAATAGAGGGTTTTGGCCAAAGGGACACCACCCACCTACATGCACCTTCCCTAATGCAATCCAATGTTAGGAACTTCAAAGGTCATTTTGGCTAAATAGAATAAGGAAGAAGAAAGTGGCCACTTGTCACACATGCAATAGTTTTCAAGCAACCAATGAGGGAAAAGGAAGAACTCTATAAAAGGAGAAAAAAGTCACATGCCTAGGGCTTTTCTTCTTGGTCATTTTCGGATTCTTGCATTTAGTCTTATCTTCTCCACACTCTCTCACACTTTACTTGAATATTTCCTCACTTTCTCTCATTTCCTTTCCAACCAAACAAGGGAGGCTTTATTCAAAGAGAATTTTCAGCCCTATCAAGGAGAAGAAACGGTGAGGACTCAGTTTTTCATTTATTTTACTCACACACAACAGATTTTCAACTCAAGAAGGGATGAGAATCTCTAAAGGGTTTGACTATGGTAAAGCACAAATGATTCCAACATTTTTTCACGTGAAACAAACTAGGGTTTTCAAGAAATGTTTGGAGCAAAAAATGGAGGGCACAAATCCTCTATGTAATCGGCCACTCTTGAGTATTTTCACAATATTTCTATGATTGGGATAAGAACACAAGGAAAATAAAGGGTTTCTTGACTCCAAACCCTAGAAGCTGGATGGTCTAGTGGTAACCCTAGAAACCCTCACACACTAAAAAAAAATGGATTAGGGTTTTTGCATCCTTCATTATAAGTAGTTATATTTCAATTTACAGCTTGCCATTTGTTTCGTTATGTGGAGTTTTGTAGTATACACTTAACCTAGTGATTTTGTAAATATTTTATTTTCATTCTCGTCCTTGAATGGTATTCTATGTCTTTGCATGGTTGAATCTACTTCTTTGACTTGTATGATGTCATGAGTAGATGCCATATGTTTCAGATCCGTGATGAAAATGCCATAAATCACATGCCTGTGTTTCAGTTTTTACTTGTTATTATGTTGATATGTCATTCATCTTGAAGTTTTGGCTATTATGAAATTGTATGTTTCGGATTCCTATGATGTTGCTATAACTTCATGTGCATGCCATGACTATTGTTTAGTATGCTTCAAGAATAGAACATGGTGAGTGAAGCTTTCCCATGATTACATTCCTTAGATGTTTCAGCCATGGCATATTTGTGTATGTTCATAAAGTTGTTATGGATGTTTCACAAGTCCTATGTTCACATGCCATGATTTGAATATGTTATGATCAATGAGTTCATGCACGGCATCTCATGTGTCATGTGTCTAGTATGAAAAGGGTTACATCTTAAGTCTCATGTCACATGCATTTGGGTAAAAGATATTTTTCAAAGAAAAAAATGAAAAGTGTCAAAAATATTTTGTCACGACCCCAAATGCTAGGACGAGGGATTGTCCTAGTGAAACTCTTATGTCTACTCTGGAGTGCTTAAAAATAGAATGGTAACTCTTAGGTCGACAAGAAAACCGTCTGCGTGCTTTGTGGAAAGGATGTCGGAGCGAAGTAGCACCTAATACTAGTGGATGCCATAACTAAGGCAAGTAACTCAACGAAGTACTGTTGTGTATGAATATGTTTAAGATGTATTCACCACGGTGTACAAACCGTTGGTGGTGCGATAAACTATCAGGAACACGAGGTGCATAGGGAATCCATGATGTATCCACATGTATTATAAGAACAAGACAATGAGCCTACATGATATGATATCACATGATTTGAATCATGTGATATGATCTGATACGATATGCCCCGGATCACGTGATTAACAAGATATGAATGATGACAAAAGTATGTTTTCTGAAAAGTCAAAGAATTCTATTACATGTCTTGTGAAAAAGGTCAAGTGCATAAGTCAAGTTTTTGGTCATGTCATGTTTCAAGTACATGCTTACGAATGCATTCCACGATTTGCCACTTGTACGCTTATGTTGATCATTGTATGTTGTGTGCTTACTTGCTGAGATTTCTTGAAATCTCATTGTGCTAATTTCTACCACCATTCCCCAACCAGAATAGTAGAAGTTGTGACAAACATCGATAATGAAGAGCAAGAGGACCAGGGTGGCCCTGACCAGCGAGGAGGTGCCCAAGACTGGCGAGAGCTTGTTTGAGCCCTCTCTTTTGGATAGAATTAAGAATGTTGAACGACTTATTTTCGAAGCCTTGCAGTTAATAAAGGAGGCCAAAAGGTTGAGGAATAGGGTTAAGGACTGCTTCCTAGAGAAAAGAAAGAAGCCAGATTAAGAAAGATTCTTTTTAAGAAAACAAAATGGGACCACGGGAAACTAAGATGTTTAGTGGAAAACATTATGACTTGAGGTTTAAAATTTTGTGGAACAATATTTTGGTTGGTCCTGTGTTTTGGGAAAGAGAACATATTCATCCTTTTGGGTACTTTATGAAATGAAGTCTTTTGATGATGGCAATGTTTGGGTTATGCATAGTTTTCGGTACCATGTGCTAAGGTAATTGCTTAGGCTGCCTAGCTTCACATGAACCATTTATATTCCGCTGCACTATTTATTGCATACTGCTAGTATATCTAGGGGCATTGCATATTAACTGTCATGTACGAGAAGTATGTAGCCATGTATTACATGTCTCGGTATTTTAGTCACCGTCCAAACCCAAGCGGGGGTTAATTAAGTGAGAAAATTGTAGTTAGTGAGTATTTGGATTAAGATTTTTTGAGCTAAAAATCACTATAAATACTCACTTACACATCACTTTTGCTAAAAGGATATCCTGAAGTCAATAAGAAAAAGAAAAGGGGTAAATCGGTCATCATACACTTAGGACACCTAGTACACCTTTGCACTACACTTATGAAAATTCCCAAAGCTTCAGCATTCGAGACCTAACTCTCTGCATTCTGTTTACAGACCACATACCCTAGGAGAAACCTGATGGAATTGGAGAGGAATCAGTTGAGGATGCAGCAGCAAATGGAAAAGTTGAGGATAAAAGGCAGAGGAAGGAGGATTAAAGGAGGGTTGGTTTTTTATGTAGAATACAGAAAGAGAGAATTAGGGTTTCTTTGTCTATAGTTTTTCTTTCCTTAGCTAATGTTTGCAATGTTTTTTTTTTCGGTTTGAATTTTGGAATCTTGAGATGATGGGGGAGTAATTTTTGAACCCTAAGTCAAGGGAAACCATCGATCAGTGTTTAATCTTTAAGGGTTTCGATTCCCAAATTGCGGTGATTTGTTCTTTTTCTTTAAGTTCTTTATTAGACCCGAATCAAGTCAAGATTGGGGGTTCTTTTCATTTTTTTCTTGATCTTTCGTTAATTGAGAGCACGTTGGATGCTTGAAAAGTGAAAGTTCCTTATCCTCTGAATGTGTTAACTAAAATTGGGAAGATAGGAATTTATTGAGAATATCGTTTATTAATTTTTTGTTACTTACTGTGCATATATTATACTCATCTCCCAAATGTTCTACCCTTGATTAGAATAACATTTGAAGGAAAGCATGGGAAAATGAAGCCTTTTAGATTATTCACTGTGAGAAGGTTGCCCAAGACTTAGGTTTATTTTTCCAATTAATTAAAATTCTTATTTGACCATTTAATTTGTTTGAGTTTGTTTTGCACAAGATTTTCAGTTTCTTTAGTGATTTGATTTGATAGTAGTGTAGGTCAATCTTACCTCACTCTTATTGAGCATTTGGGTAACTGGGAATAGCAAATCTCTATCAAAGAAGAGTCTCTTGGTCAACACAGTGGCCAAGAGGGTGTTCTTAGATAGATACAACATCCATTAATTTTTTTTCTATTTCTTAGTTCTAAAGTATAAGTTGTCTTAATCCTTGTGAGATCGACCTTGGGACCTTCACTACAGATCAACACAACACATCTTGCACTTAGGAGGTAATAAAATTAGAGAACCAAGTTTTTGGCGTTGTTGCCGGGAATTAATGGCAATTTTTTCAGAACTGAGAGAGTTAAGGTGGTGGCTAAGTGTGAATCTCTTCACACTTTGGTGATCTCTAACCTTTCTTTTTATATATTTTATTTTATTTTACTTTTCTATTTTGTTTGCCTCGTGTGAGTTGTGAGTGATACCTGAAGAAATCATTTGTGATTGGGGAATTGCTACCCTACCACCATTCTACACCAAGCTTGGTGTTGTTGTGGTGTTGCGGTTGAGATTTTGTATGTCTGTTTGGAGTCTTGACTATTCCTCTAAACTGATCAGAACTGAATCTGTGACATATTCAGATTGTGAGTCATTATCATTTGAGTCATCCTTAGATAGTTTTAGCACCATGGCTAAAGAAGAACATGATGGGAGTGAGTGGTAAATCAAAACAAAACCCTTAAAGATTATTTGCAACTTGTTAGGGCTAGTACACCCTCATGTATCATTCAACCCTTGAATGCAAATAACTTTAATTTTAAGCCCAGAATGATTCCCTTGATACCCCACTTTCATGGAATGGAATCAGAGAGTCCTTATTTACACATCAAAAAATTTGAGGAAGTTTGTTCCACATTTATGGATCAAACTTCCTGAAGAGGTGATTAGACTCAATATTTTTGCCTTTTCATTAAAAGACAAAGCTAAGACCTAGCTAAATTCTTTAAGGCCTAGATCCATAGGAACATGGTAGGAGATGCAGATTGATTTTTTTAAAGAATTCTTCCCTATGCATAGAACTAATGCACTGAAGAGGCAAATTATGAACTTTGCCCAAAAAGACATTGAAACCTTTTATCAGTGTTGGGAGAGATTCAA
>QEOT01006981.1:0-43470 GCA_003123785.1 Pterocarya stenoptera
TTTTTTTTTTTAATACAAAATGCAGTCTTCTCACTTTCCCTCTCTTTCCTCCTTCTCCTCCTCTCACCCGATTATTCTTCAGCCCAGCTCTGCACTGCCGTGCGCCGCCCAGCCTCACCACCATCACCGACGACTCTCCCTCACGCCAGTGACCAGCCCAGCCACCACCAATTTTCCTCACGTGCAACTCTCTCTCTCTCTCTCTCTCTCTCTCTCTCTCTCTCTCACCCAATCAAAATGGGTTTCACCCATTTCTCTCCCTTTGCGCTGCCGTACGCAGCCACTTAGGCCACCTCACCTCCACCACTTCACACCGACGACCACCTCTCGCAGACCCAGCCACCACGAACTTCCCTCTTTCTCTCTCTGTCGCACATACGCAAACTACCTATAAATGGATTTCACACGGTTTCATCGCCATGGATGGCCCTAGTGCTGTCGTGTATCGGTTCTAGTCCCATCAAGCACCTCCCTTGACCACCGCGACTCCTCTGAGCTAGCCAAGCCCTCCACCTCTCTATCGCTCTCTCTCTCTCTCTCTCTCACCCTCCACCTCTCTCTCGCTTGCCACCTCTCATCCATCAGCTCTCTCACTCCTTCATTAGCCGACGTGGACAGGAGATGGAGGTGGGGGAAGAGGATGGTGGGGCTCGGGAGACATGGGGTATAAGGAGGAAGAAAAATAAACATATGAAATAAGAGAAAAGTGAATTTTATTTTGAAGATACGTAAAATGTGATCCGACTGACTCAATATAATGGCGGCTCCCAATATTATTTCATTACGGAATCATTGACATAAACAATCGCTAGAGAAACCGAAACGTTAGCAAGCGTCGTGATGCGCCGTTAAGCACACCTGAAAAACCAAAAAAATAATAAAAAAGCATATGAGTAAAATAATTATTAAATTACATAGATTGATTAATGAATTGTCGTGGCGAAAAAAAGCCGCTTTAATCTACAATGCAGTAGCAAGGCAGTCGCTATCTCGTCCAATGGGACTCCTTCGTTCGTAAGATGTCTATTTGCCCATTGGTTGGTTGTTGACAAGCCGTAGTTTCGGTCGTTGTTGGTCTTATCTTACGTAGGCCCACTCTTCCACCTTCTTCGATTTGTCGCTACTTTCAGTGTAGTTCGACTTCGTCATTTGCTCGTGTATTTGTTTTGGTAGTTCGCTAGATATTCACCCAACAACTCACATTTATAATTTTTTTTTTATAAGAGATTAGAATATTTTTTTTATAAAGTGTGGAATAGTGAATAGTAATTAATAAGAAATTTTTTTAAAAAAATTTAGTATCTCTTTTTTAAAATAAAAAATAAAAAAGAAATACAAAATTATCCTCTAAAATTCACAATTTTGACTCAATAATAACGCTTTATATAATTTTATGTATATTTGTGAAAAATTATTTATCAAAAAAGCCTATATATTAAGTCTGTATTCACATTCTTGAAACTATCAAATTGAAAAAATTTCTCGGCGGGTGATCAGTTATAAGAATTTCAAAGAATTATGCATCCTCAACGTTCAAACTAACGAAGAAAAGTAAAAAATAAGCACAAAGTTACTTGAGTTTACTTCCATATCCTTGATTTATAAAGTATTTATTTGTGTATATGTAACACATGATGCATGGAGCCATTCTCTTCAATAAATAAAGGATAATCATACCTTAATTCCTTAATTTTCACTTTATCTCCTAAAGATGTAATTGGTCCCACATCTTCATCTTTCAATGCCAAGTAAACTCTTACCAAATTCATTTGTCACCCCCAATGTCCAAATACGGTGACGTTTCATATTGTCTTCTTCCGAGTAGTTTCGTAGATATTGGTCTGAATATTCCAACATGCTTCGTGCCCGCCAATTATTAATTGGTGTGAAGAATAGAGTATAGAATTTTTTCCATATGTTATATGTGACATATTAATATAGTTGGCTTCCAATAATTCATAATTAGATTTAAATTGTCTTGTTCAACGCGATAAAGCGCACCGTACGTGGATTATATTTAATTGCAACTTTCACAGCGAGTTCTCTCATAATATTCTTTTTACTAATATATTCTTTCACATTGATGACAAGGAATCATTTGAATCGCAAGAGGAGTTTAAAATTATATTAAATCGTGATATGTCAACCTACGTAGAGTGCATCTTTTATTCAAATTTATAAGATTATTCACTCAGATAAAGAAGAGATAAACCAAAAGAAGTTCGTTCAAACTTTTAAAAGAAGGAATATATAAACTAAAATGAAAAATTTCACAGGATAAGTTAGACTCTATCATTCTAAGGAAGAAAATAGATCTTTATAAAATGAGAAGATCTCTACAAATGAAAGAGGGAGTACTCTCCAGAGGCTCGAGATGACTTCTCTACGTCTAGACTGAATTTATTCCTTGTATCAAGGGATTGTAAAATCATCAATCATAATGCAGTTTGCTCCCAAATAACTTGTGGATGTAGGCTTTTATGCCGAACCATGTAAATTTTTGTATCTCTCTTTATTTATTCTTATTTGCTTATTTATTTGATAGCTAAATGTGAAGAATACCATATCAAAACCTGAATCATCATCGTGGGTTGGTGATGATTCATTCCTCCATTCTGATATGTTGTGCAAATTAAGGTATTAACAAACTCGATCTGAATTTATTTCGAATGTAAATAAATATTTTCAAAACGAAAAGGTTTGGCTAAATTTTTGACCCGAATGAAAAAAATCCAACATTTTAGATTCGACTGACCCAATTTTATTTTTATGTTTATTTTTAGTTTAATTAAAGTTTAATGACATTGTTTAACACATATTTTAGATAATTCAAGTATATACTCGAGTCGAGTCAATATTTCGGATCGGGTAAACCATACGCCTCTTTTGTACACTCCCTCAACATGTAATTAGCCTTACTCAAATAAATAAAAATAAACTCTTGTTGCAACCACCTAGGGGAAACCTCACGTAACCTGCGTTTACGTGGAAACAATACGCAGCATTCCCTCTCTGAAGAATTGAATTCCCTGCCTCTCGAAGAGCTGTTCCGAACGTCTTCAACCTGTAAGAAGATGAAAGTCCCTCCAAAGAACAGACGATGACGACGAATCAGCTTTCTCGTTTGCAGGTTCTTCTTCTCATCTTCTTTTTCGCATGCCCTAAACCTCCTTTAACCTACTCTGGTTCCTATATCGTCTTCCTCAAACCCATTTCCCATTTCCATCTTGCAGACCCAGAGCATTTGTTATCCCCAAACTCTGTAATCAACACTTGGGAACTCATAGGCAGCCAGCTTCTTTGATTTTTGACCGCCCAATCGCCATCATGAACAAACGCAGTTTGTACCAACTATTATTTAGACCGATAATACATAAGATGGAGGAATGAGTTGTTGAATAATGTTGCTCTCTCCCTTGCTCTGATCTGTGTATGTTGTTTGAGACTTTGCAGGGGCACTTTGTTAGGAGGTCGAATTCAAACACAAATGGACAAAAAACTTTGGGAATTGAGACTATTTTGTTGGATTTCATAGCAGCACAGAAGTGGAAGGCAAAGATTTTATTGGATTCAAAGTTCAGAGTCACATATGTTGTATATTTTGATTTAAGCCTTCATTGTTTTCTCTTCTTCATCCATGACTTTCTTTCATTTATAAGTAAAAGAGGCTCTGTTGTTTGTTTGCTTTAAAGAAGTATCTGGCCTTCTTCTCTATTTTTTTTTTCTTTTTTTTTTTAAATTTATTTAATGCTTTTTTGCTTTCTTTTTCTCTTTCATGTAAGCTTTGCTATTTACAGCCGGTTGCACCCCGTTTGTGCATGCCAGTTGTACTTGATAAATAAATTATAATAAATAAAAAATAAAAGTAATATTGTGCTCCGGCCGATCGAGTATGTCCCACATGCACACGGACGGTCCATTAAACATTAAAAAGAGGATATCAAATAAGAAGTACTTTTCTTTGATGGTTACGTGATGTTATATATTTTTCTTATTCACACGCAAGTCCTGAAATTTTCATGTTCCCATTGTCTCTTGAATTTCCTAAATATATATTTGTTTATATGCGTTCCCGTACTTAAGTAATTTTTTCTCCTCCACCTATACTTAATTATATGAGCGATCGCTTTCTATATAGCAAAGACGGTAATTATTAACTTAATTCGTGATCTCTACGTTAAATTAAACCCAGAAAAAAGAAAGGTGACGATCGAAGAGAAAAGACAGGTAAAGTTTGTCGTTTTGATCGGCTACAAGCCTGAGGCATGCATGCATGGTTAATGATACATTAATTAATATCTGTCAATATCATTGATCAGCTGCATGCCAATTTACGAAGGCTAGGAAAATAAGATCACGATTTCAAAGGGGAATTAATGGGCTTGCATAATAATTTTATTAAAAGTATTTTACATGTTAATCTGTCAGCCAATTTTATTTTCAGTTAAAATTCTAGTTAATATTTTTGCAAGCCAAGTCCGACACTAAGGTCCGTTTGAATAGATAAATATTTTCAATTTGTCTTATCTTATTATTATAATTTTCTTAAATTTTCATATAAAATATAATAAATAGTTCAATTTTTTTAAATTTTAAAATAATAATAATATTTAAAAATAATATTCTAATAATATTTTATTCAATTCATATAAAACTATCTTATTATCTAAACGAGTCCATATATATGTTATTGATTTTATTTTATTTTTATTGACACAATATTCCTCCTTAATCTAAAGGGTTTTGTTTTTTTGTTTTGATACATTAATCTAAAGGGTTTGAGTGCGTCATATATATGAACCCAATCATCCTGCACCATGCACGCATGTCATGCGTGGTTCTAGGCATGAGATTTGTAGGAACATATGGCATGCGTCAATGTCATATATGTGCTAACCATGGGCTACCACTTGGGGGCAGCAAATTCCGCATGATCCACTCACATGAGTGCAAATGTTTCATTTTATTTTTTCTTTGCATTTATTCACAACGTAATTAATTAATATTGTTGATAGAATGCCAGAAAGATCACATGTAGACGTTTAGGGTGATTAGAGAGAGAGAGAAACTCAAGACAGGAAAATTGTTTTTCAGACTAGGTTTGGTTTGGAGAGTGAGATGAGAATTTTTTATTTTAGACGAAATTTTAAATATTATATTTTAATATTATAATTGTTTTGAGATTTGAAAAAATCAAATTGAAATTTGAAAATGTTGAATTTTTATTATATTTTGTATGAAAATTTATGAAAGTTATAATGATGAGATGAAATGATAATTTTGTATTTGAACTTAGTTACCAAATCTAACCTAAAAGTAGCGTAGTCAACCCATTAATTGATTTTAGTCGAATTTAGAATTTAAAATTGGAGAGAGATAGATATATAGTAAGTTCAATAATTGCTATAATATATATTAATTTTACCTATCTATCAGTCTCCCACTTAGAAGTGAGTAATAAATTAAGTGGATCTCTTATTCATATCTAGGCGTTGTGCTCTTTGTTATGTATATATATTTATAGATATATATTTACCTACCAAATGAAAACAAGAATAATGCTATTATGCCTCTCATTTCGACCGTTTATGTATTTTTTTTTTAATTTTTCTTATTTATTGATTAAGAAAGTGACTATTAGTATATTGCTGTACTTTTTTAATTTTTAAAAATAATTAAATATATTAAAAAATGTAAAGAAAAGAGAAGAAAAAAAAAAAAAGAATTGAAACTGGTGGGCACGCTCATTGGTCAAAACTGGACGGCACATTAGCACTACCCTAAAAATAAATCCATGCAAACATACAACTAAGGCATGATCTTCTCTTGATTTCTTTGTTATTTTTGTAATCTTTGAAAGCAGGGTTAGGATTCTACCTTTCAACTTGCACCCAATAGTCGAATAAATTTCCCCAACTTCAAAGCCTCTAAAACCTCTGGTCCCTCTCTCTCTCTCTCTCACATACACATGCATGAATTGAAAAGCCAATCTGTAAAGCCAAACTGTCCCATGAATGAAGGAAAATGCATGCCAATTAACTTGTGCGTGTGTCTCTCATTTTCTTGCTCACATAAAGGAATCCGAAAAGGCTTTGATCCCTATCTACCCTTTTAAGCAAAAGTTCACATGGGCACCCCCAAGTATATATAACTTGTGTCTCACATGTCCTCAGATCAAGCACCTCGATCCGCCCCCAAACCAACTCTAAAGTCTTAAGTTTGATGCAAGGGGCCAAGTTTAAAATACAAGTTAGACAATATTAAAAAGAAAGTAAAAATTATTGTAAAAGATACATCATTAATGACCATTACTCATTACGTTGGTTGTAGGATGGATTACTTAGAAGTAAAAATTCAGATAATGAGAACATGTCCTATGATTACCTTGTATTCATGACTTCATATAGCTTTCAAAGAAAATAATGAATGTAATTTTCTTACAAATGAAAATAAGCTTTGAAAATTATTTAAATTATTAAAAAATAAGTGTTACAGTTACAAATAGATCCTATAAAAATAAATTTAGAAACTGATATGATTTTATATGATGTGTTAATTTACTTTACAATAAAAGTATATTTAGTTATGTTACCAAAATTATCAAAATTATTAAAATCGCTCCAAATTCATGTGATGTATCCATTGGAAAATTTAATTGAAAATTGCTTGAGAAATAAATAAATTGAGATGAAATAGCCAAGTCAATTCAGGCTAAGAACTTGCCATGCATCATGCACGAACCTAATAAGTAATAATCATGGTGTCACTTATGTAAAAAGAGAAGAAAATTGTTTAAAAATGGTAGAACTGTAAAAGAAAATTATAAAAATATCCGGCTTTGCTGTTAGCAACAGATATTCCAACTAACCATTATTAAGGGTTTCTACCCATCTTAACGGATAAAAAACAATTGGATAAGGATTTAAATAAAAAAAAAAATAGGAGAAAAAGACCAGAAGCAGAACAACAGAAGTCAACTACCTCGTTAATACGGCGTTACTGCAGGGGGATACCCAGACCAGAATCCTCTGTTTTTAACTCTTAAACCTGAACTGGTCCGTCTTTTTTTAACCATGGTTAAGAATTCTCTTTTTAACCTTCCTTCCACCATAGTCTAGTCCCCAACCCAAAAACCAAACCAAACCAAACCCATCAACGTAAGCACAGTATCTCTCACCGTATATCAAACACCCTCTCCTTCCCTTCCCTTTCCCACTCTCTTTCTCTCCCTCTCTATTTCCACTATATAAAGGCCGAGTCTTCCCCAACTTTCTCACTCTGACCTCTTCCGGATTTATATTTTTTCCTCCGGAGAAAGTAATTATCCTTTGCTTTCTGAACTTTCAGAGGATCTCTCTTCGAATTACTTGAGATACTTTCGAGGATTTTCGCAAGTCTTGTTTCCTTTGCTATTCGAGGTCTATTTTCTCAAGGTTTCCTCGTAATCTCCGGGGTTCGTGTTTGTATTGTTGAGGAATGGTGGTGAAGATGATGAGGTGGCGGCCTTGGCCGCCTCTGGTGTCTAAGAAGTACGAGGTGAGGCTGTTGGTGCGGAGTCTGGAGGGGTACGATCTGGTGCGGGAGTGTACAGATAAGGGAGGGGTCTCTGCGAGATTGGCGGTCGAGATTAAGTGGAAGGGTCCGAAATTGGCGCTGAGTTCGCTGAGGAGGACGGCCGTGAAGAGGAACTTGACGAGGGAGGTGGAGGCGGAGGCAGGTGCTTCGTCTCAACAAAACGGCGTCGTCGAGTGGGACGAGGACTTTCAGAGCCTGTGTACTCTCTCCGCGTACAAGGACAATGTATTTCACCCGTGGGAGATCGCTTTCACTGTCTTCAATGTGAGCTCTCTCTCTCTCTCTCTCTCTCTCCCTCTCTATTATACAGATATATAAATAAAATATAAAGCTTTTTTTTTTTCGTCTTTTCCTGCGGGTCTTCTTTCGAGAAAATGTCTTATTAGTACAACGAAAGACTGTGGGAACTTCATGGCTTTTATGGGTTGAGACGATAATCTGTGACTAATCTTGTGGAGTTTTTTTGTTCTCTCAATTTAACCGTTTGATTGTGTTGACTTTTAGGGTGTGAATCTTGTATCATTCGGGAGGTTAATTTTCATTGGATTGCTGTTGGGTGTTTCCATTTTGTGATGTGTTTGGATTTGTTGGAGGTTTTAATCTTTAATTTTATAAGAAATGTGATTTTCATAATTTTCTAAAACGTTTCCATATGCAAATGAAACAAAGTCTAATATATAATTCTTGATTGATGAATGTCGACACTTGCGAAGTATAGTAGATTTCTGCAATTGTTTATTTTTCTCTTAAATTACTTTCCGTATTTGATTTCTTCGTTCCTCACTTCTTCACTGTGTAACCAAATGGCTGGAATTGGTATGATAATCAAGTCTTAAATTCTGCAATTGAGTCGGTAAAGGCGTGGTAATTGATTTATTTTAGTGGGTACTTGACCGATGGTTGTGCTCTGAATGTCTGGGTCTGAGGTGTTGAGGTATTAGAAAATATGTAAGTTTTGGAAACTTCTTGGTAAAAGTTCACCCTTTATGTGTTTGGAGATAATTGTGTGACCTGGTTTCTTCTTGGTGTAAGTTTTTTCGTACTTGCACATTGTGAGACCTGGTTTTAGTTTTTTTTTTTTTTTAATATAAATTTTCACATAAAAAGAAACAAGTTTAGTCATTTTATATAACTACTGTTATTATTTTATTACTCAGAGAATTATCATTGAACTTTTTATGAAAACGATGATGCTTTTATCTCCAGGGATTAAATCAACTTCAAGGGCCAAAGAACAAGGTTTCTGTTGTTGGAACAGCTTCATTGAACCTTGCTGAATATGCTTCTGCAGCGGATCAAAAAGAGTTTGAATTAAACCTCCCTCTCGCACTCTCTGGCAATGCTGCTGATCCTTCTCCTTCACTCAGTGTATGTGCCTTCTAATCACTTTCCACTGCTTATTTCTACCTTTCCTGCTGTACAATTGGTTTGCTTTGGCAATTAAAAATAAAGTGATGCTATACACCACATTCTTATTCTACTTTCATCCTACTTTGTAAATGTGGCACTTTCTAAATTAAAAAAAAAAAAAAAAAAAATCAATGGTTGATGGGCAATGATACCTCATCAAGAGCGAGATGATGACATATTATATAGCATTTTCCTTAAAGAATTAAAAAAAAAAGTGATTTATTACCTGTTTAGGGAACACATACTTGTAGTTTCTCCTTTTCATTTCAATGTCCAGTGTTTTTATATATTCTTCTGAACCCTCTATTCTTACATATAGATATCACTGAGCTTATTGGAACTCAGAACTGCTCAAGAGACCACAGATCCAATGCAGGAATCGACAGTGCCTGTTCCATCGCCTACCCGATCAGGAGAAATTGTCTCAACCGAAAAGGACGAGCTTTCTGCAATTAAAGCTGGTCTTAGAAAAGTAAAGATTTTTACAGAGTATGTCTCTGCCAGGAGAACAAAAAAGGCCTGCCGAGAGGAAGAGGGCAGTGATGGCAGGTGTTCTGCCAGGAGTGAGGACAGTGAGTATAATTACCCATTTGACACAGACTCGCTTGAGGATTTCGAGGATGGAGAATCAGATGAGCGCAAGGAGAATTCCAGTGTCAGGAAGTCATTTAGTTATGGCTCACTGGCACATGCTAATTATGCTGGAGGATCATATTATTCCAGTACAAGGATTAACAATGAGGATGAGAATTGGGTTTACTATAGCAATCGCAAATCTGATGTTGGGTGCTCCAACATTGAGGATTCAGTTGCACCAGTGCCTGAGCCATCTCTATTGCAAGGTTCAAAGCGCAGCATACTACCTTGGAGGAAGAGGAAGCTAAGTTTCAGGTCTCCTAAAGCGAAAGGAGAGCCGTTATTGAAGAAGGCCTATGGAGAAGAAGGTGGGGACGACATAGATTTTGATCGTAGACAGCTTAGCTCTGATGAATCTCCTTCACTTGGGGTAAGAATCTGTTCTTAATTGCATATTTTCATGGTTTAGGAAAGAAGCTCATGATTTCTGGACATTATTTTATTTATAGTCTGGTGAAAAGAGAAAGTAAGGGAAAACCTCATTTCTTATATCTAGAAAGATATGTCAGGTTTTTTTGTGATTAAAGTTATTTTAACCTTGTACTTGAGAAAATTGCTCTGCCATGACCACGTTGTAAAAAGTTTTGCACATAGAAGAAGAAACTGAAATTCAAGTAATAAAAATAAATTTATTATGTCAATCAATCCCTAATCAGAACTGTTTACACTGTTATAATATGAAACCTATGCTGTAAGTATAATGTTTAATCCTGTGCTGATTAGTTCTCTTTAAAAAATATGAAAAAAAATAGTTCTCTTTAAAACAAGTACCAAATTACTAGCTGACGATATTCTAAATGAAAACAATTGCAACCATCTTGGCAGTGGCACAAGACAGAGGAGGATTCATTTGCAAATCGATCCTCAGTCTCCGAGTTTGGGGATGACAATTTTGCCGTAGGCAGTTGGGAGCAGAAACAAGTGACAAGTCGGGATGGACACATGAAACTTGAGACCCAAGTTTTCTTTGCTTCCATTGATCAGCGGAGTGAGCAGGCAGCAGGCGAGAGTGCATGTACGGCCCTTGTTGCTGTCATTGCAGACTGGTTTCAGAACAATCGTGATCTTATGCCCATAAAATCCCAATTTGATAGTCTCATAAGAGAAGGTTCGTTAGAGTGGAGAAGCCTTTGTGAGAATGAAACCTACAAGGAGCGGTTCCCTGACAAGCACTTTGATCTTGACACAGTCATCCAAGCCAAGATACGCCCTCTTTCTGTAGTTCCTGGGCAGTCCTTTATTGGGTTTTTCCATCCAGAGGAGATGGAAGAGGGAAGATTTGACTTTCTGCATGGTGCCATGTCCTTTGACAGCATTTGGGATGAGATAAGCTGCACTGGTTTGGAATGTCCAGGCAATGGGGAACCTCAGGTTTATATTGTCAGTTGGAATGATCATTTTTTCATCCTCAAAGTTGAGCCGGAAGCTTATTACATCATTGACACATTGGGGGAGAGGCTGTACGAGGGATGCAATCAGGCCTATATCTTGAAATTTGATCGCAGCACGGTAATTTACAAAATGCCAAATGCTGCGGAGTCACTGGAAGACAAAACATCCAATAACCAGCAGCAGGCCCAGCTGGCCAACATGAAGGAAGAGGGTTCTGTAGCAGGGGTGGTAGGAAATATGCCCGAGGAACCCATAAAGAGTGAGGAGGAAGAGGAAGTTGTGTGTCGAGGGAAGGAGTCATGTAAAGAGTACATTAAGAGCTTTTTGGCTGCTATTCCACTAAGGGAATTACAGGTGGATATAAAGAAGGGTCTAATGACATCAACACCTCTTCATCACCGGTTACAGATTGAATTCCACTACACCCAATTCTTACAACCAGAACCCGAAACTCCAGCACCCGAAATTACTGCAGCTGCGACACAAATTGTCGATGTTGCATTAGCTTCCGCCTCGTAGGACTTACTGTAAATTGTAGGTGTGACAACTCTTAACTTGTCTATCTTTATGGATTATGGGGTGTCTTCTGATGTGAAAATTGGTTCGATAAAGAGGAGCTTATGCGATCTGTTTTGCGTGGTATATTAGAGATGTGGTTGCCCGTCCAAGTTGGACTGGAAATGGAGCAGTATTCAACTGTGTTAAATTTATGAATCCCTTCTTAAGTTGTCCTGCACTTTGTTTTGCTATTTTTTGTCTTATTTTTCTTGGAAAGGGGTATTCTGTACAACAACACCGTCGTCTCCTTTTCGACCAAGTAAGCCATAGCATTTCACATGCATAGCATATCTAACCTTCTCTTGAAAATTACGAGAGAAACTCTACTTTTTGAGAAATTTTATAGCTTTTGCAGACTGTTAAAAGGCATAATACAACTGTACTCCTTGAAGCTGCTTTCTCATTCTGATTCCCGCAATGTATAAATGTATCCCTGGTCATTTATCTGGCCCTTTGGATTTAACGGTTTAGAAAAATGCCTATATTCAAAATTCTGAATTTCTGGTAAATCATTTATATTGAAGCGAATAATTTTTGCATGTTTCTATTTTGAGATATGTTAAGCCTAAAAGGTTTCCTTTCGATACCGTCAAGATAACTTCTTTCTTGTACCGACAACCCTGTGAGCAACTTATAATGTTTTGCCGGCCCCAGCAGTGCACGTTTAGAATATTCCATCCTCTCTACATTCCATTATAAGCATACCTGTTTAACGTGGATTATAATTTATCCCCTTCAGCAGGCCGCTGGTACCAAAATCATGTCGTTGTTCGTATATTATTTTGTTCTGCCAGACTAGCCCAAAAATTATTTCCATGTGCTGTTGCCTGTAGCGTAAAATGGATCAAAGTTGTCTTCAATTATTAGTCGAACTTAGAAAATTTTAAGTGCGAAAGAGATAAACACATAAAATATTTATTACTTTAAGGCCGTCCTCCATTTGTTTCTCTCTCCGCAAGAGCTTGAGAGAATTTTTTTCCTACACTGGGCAACAACCACAACAGAGCCCCTTCAAAGCTAGTTTTTAAAGAGTGACAATTTTTTAGTGAGATCCGTATATTCATTGATCGGTACGGGCCGTCATAAGCCTGCGACTAAACAATACAGCATGGCCTGGTCCAGGATTCTCAAGCCCAATTGCCTCAATTCTCACTGCGTAGCGTATCGGCTGACTCCAGCGGGCCCGCCCCGCCCTCCTCTGCTTGCTATATATAAAAAAATAATTTTGTAATATTTATATAAATAAATATATTATATATATATAAATTTTGTTGAAAATTTGAAATTGTATTTAAGTTACTGGATTGTTTTGGACGAACCTCTGCTTAAGTATAATATTGTATTACCCTTGTCTCTTATATAAAGGTTAATTTAGGAGGTCAAGATTATTTAAAATACAATTATGATGAGTTTAAATTTTTTTTTATTAATAAATTTTAATTTATAATTTAAATAAAAAAATAATTTTAGACTTAAAAATAATTTTTAAACCCAATCAGTCGATTTTCGACGCCACCCCGGGCACCGGGGTCCCGCATTGTGCGGGGCGGGGTGCACCATGAGGGAATCACCCGCCGTAGCCCATGCAATTGGAAATAAGCTCCTCGAGTTCCCGACCGACTGACACAAGATGTTGGTCGAGTCACGGCTTATTCTACGGACTGGACAAACTCTGACCAAGCTGTATGAAAAGAAAGAAAAGGAGAGTCCTACGGCCAGGTTCCTTTTCCCTTCCAGAAAATTTTCTCGAGGAAAATCTCGACTCCATTCACAGTATTTTTACTAACTTAAGCGTCCGAGTAATCCCACCAGAAACTTCCCATTTGCGTGTTCCTCTTCTTGATTGCAGGTCCCCGTTGCGTTGATCGGATCATCTTCAAGTATCATCACGACTCCAACAGATGCTGCTGAGTATTTCTGAAAGCAGCTAACCAAAGGTAAGCTCCAACCCACAATAGGTAGAAAGTTGCACCATTTTCTAGTCCCTGTGCTGTGTCTGTCACTCGGGACCTGAACTCTAAACCCCAATCCCATTCGTTTACTCGGTCACTCTTTTGAATTAGACATCTTGAATGTCTTGACCAATGTCAAATAATATAATGAAAAACAAATCAAGGAAAAGCAATGTTCACGCTTTAAACATTAAAGTTGTTGGCGTGAATGCTCCATCATAAGCTAAAGCTCTTCCTTTATAATTACCTTTTGGTACAAAAGAACAGTGACTTTTTTCTGAATCTTGTCAACTACTATGGCCCATGTGCGTCCTCTTCCCTACTCATCATTCCATTTTTATGGTCGTTCCCTACATATCATTCCATATTTCAATACAAATGAAATTCCCATTTATTAAGTTCAGATTAAAGTAAAGAACTAGATGATAGCGTGAGGTTACTTCAATTGCATGGCTTCCCAAAATGTTCTAAATCTGTATATATTGAGGCACACAACAATATTAGGACTATATAATTTAGGAGGTGTTTTCTTTCTCAAACAACACATCATGATGCCATCCACTGCAATAACATGCTATCCTTAAACTTCCTATTCTCAGCTACTGGCAACATTTTCTTGAAATTTAACCCCAAGATGAAAGATTCCATCTTGAGAGTTCTAAACGTCATGGTTTTCTTTTTCCACCTACTAGCTAATGGAACAACAATCAGAACCAACCATTGCAGAAGTTTTAAATAGATACTATAAAGTGAAGACCAATAAAACTAAGAGAAGGAAGGAACAAGTTTCATTACCAGCTGATCAAGAAGAGCTAGAAATTAACAGGTCATTCGTTAGATTATCAGCTGCAAGTCGGGCATTTAACCAACCCATTTTCATTGCATTCAGGGCATCTAATGTACAAGTCATCGCTTTCCCCATCTGCAATAATCTTCCGGCTGCCATTGCAATTAGGGCACACCACAAATCTCACATTGGCGCACCCACTGCATGAGGAACTAGATGGGTCGAGTGGTATACCTTCCAAGAGCTTCCTAAGCTTGCCTTGCTCATGTAAACTGACAACTTCATCAGCTCCTCCAATGTACCTCCCCTTTATGAAAATCCTTGGAGGGATCACTCTATTACCCATGATGTTCCAAAGTTCTTCCCTATATTCCAAATGCATTGAAACATCTCTCTCGTAGAACAATACTTTAAAGCTTTCCAACAAGAACCGGATTGTGCTGCAGTCCTCGAATGTTTTCCTGATACCTCTCAAGCTTGTTGTGTAGAAAACTATGGAGTCACTTCCTCCTAGTGGACATTTCTCTTCAAAATCTAACAGATATGGATATTCTTTGCTGTCTTTTGCTTCATGTGTACCACCATGTTCCATGATGCTGCGTGACAAAATTGGAATCTCTGGAGTTTCCATGGCAGGCACCTTGTCTTTGGTCTTTATGGAGGATGTAAAGCAATCTTTGTCGCTAACACTGAAGTCCAATTCCATTTCTTCATCCTGGGGATGGTTATCCAGTTCAGACATGCCAGTACTGCCAACTAGTAACTCTGGGAGGTTGTTGCTCTTTCCATCTCGTTCTTTGTAAACTGGTGGAATTTGACAGTTTGGACTGGAAACCTTCTCCGAGGGGTCTAACTGAAGGGCTAGACCTTGTTTCAAGGTGCTAAATGATGGTATGAATTTCAATTTCCTAAAGAACATTCCCCTCGTTCCTTTCATAGCTTCTACTCTGGTCCAAAATTCTGAGTACAATGCATGTAAGGTTTGGGTGAGAATGACTAGAGAGGAGATTAGAGGACAAGATAAGGATGACATTTCTCTTTTGGTTTCCAATGAGTGGAAAGTGGAAACTGAAAAGTCTGTCTTGGGGGCTGCTTTTAAAAGTTTTTGAATGATCGTTGCATGGGGCTGGCTTGTGTAGAAACCCATCTCCAATTTTCCATTAGCTTCCACTGACCCATTACCAACCATTAGGTGGATAAATTAATAATAAAAATGTTATGTGTAGTCACTTTTGCGTACACATTGCGTACTCTACTAATGTGATTGGCTGCGTCACTTTTTTTTAACATAAAATAACTGTTTTGGCCAATCACGTCAGTGAAGTGCGTAAAGATTATGCAAAAGTGATTGTATGTAGCATAACTCAATTAACAATAAAACGGAAACAAGCCTATGGCTAAAATGCCCATGCATGATTACCCCCGAAGGTGACCATGTCCTCTGGACCTTAACAAGGCACAATTTGATTGGTCTCAAAACACATTTATAGAGAGTGCCGCAGGACCACACGGCTAATCCCAGGGCGACAAGGAGTGCCAATGACAATAATTCAATAGCAACAGTGCAGCAGCATCTTTCCCTTCCATCTTTTTTATCAGTCGGCACCATTGCCATGAGTACTATAATATACTGAGATTTAACCTTTCTTACCAAAAAATTTCACCCTTTGACCCGCAATCAATTCCAATAATCAAGGCCAAAACGCTGGAGGAACTATCCATGGTTCCCTTACCACACGTAGCTGAAAATGCGTAGAGCACAACTTCATCGCATTGGAATTTTAGTTTGCAGACGAATGGTTTAAACTTTAATGAATACATTTCAAAACAAAGGCGTTTATTTTTGGAGCCATCTCTAATATGGGACCTAAAATCGTGATGGGTACTTGTCCAAATATTAGAATCAACCTACTATAAAGCGTGTCAAGAATCATCCTGCAAATTAAATGTGTTAAATCCGAGCACAAGATCCACGTTTGAGTGGACTCGGAGAAATCATTGATTTGTTCCGGCATGAGATTTTGTTGCATCAAGATGACAAGTTGCTCTTGATAATTCAATTAATGCTACTCTCACGCTCTCTCTCTCTCACCAAAAAATAAACTACGAAAAAGGTACCAATATTCATGCACGAATATTTTATCTACATTAAACAACAGAATACATCATAATTCCGCCCAATGTAGCTGCAGAAATAACTTCCCATAGTCTCCTTAGTAGTGGAGCTAGTCATATTTATAAGTCAGATAAAAATAGCAATGGTTGAAAGTACAAGGAAGGAGCCAACTGTGAAGAGAGTCCTTTTTACATGCTATTCATATGGTGATTTTGGAGACTCAAATAGAAATTCATTCTTGGAAGAACTTAGCTATCAGCCACAGACGAGCCCAAGCCGATCTCAAAATCAAAGCCAATGCAGGTCAGCTCATTCTTGTCTGCATCGTACATCTTCATCTTAAGAGAGTATGAGCCCTGCATATGTCAAACATGGTCATAGTTTAGGATACAACATCACAAACATTGATCAAACAGAGCCTATTTCATCCCAACTCAGTTAGTCTATTGCCCAAAGTAAAATTTGGCTAAAATTAAGCAATTGCAAAATGAATGAATGTGGTGTCACACAAATACAAATGGAAAAAGGTAAAATTAAATCATTGAGAATCAGGTATCTGTCCTGTTTATTTGTAAATTATGTATATGTTGGTCGATGGAAAATTCAGTCATGAAGGGATTCCATATCGAACATTAAAGTCAGCTGGTTATACACAAACCATGGGGCAGTTGGAGATAGAAACTATCAGGTAACACTACCACGATCTGTGTTTTACCAGATAAATTCACAAGGGTAAGTGCCTTCAGAGGTAACGACACTCTAGGTGACAACAAAAAAATAACTTATTGAATGCACCATAAGTCTTTGGATTGGTCCAGAAGTAAACCAACAATTAAACTTGAAGGGCTTGTTCCAGCTGGAAAGTCATGAGAAATACAAAAAAAATATAAGCTAAAAGCTAAATTACTAAACAGAATAATGACTTACTGGGGGAGTGAATCCAGGTAACTCTTGTGAGTGAGAAACCACAAAATTGCCAGTTGAAACAGGGCAAGATGTCTCTCCACAAAGGTCATGGGTCTCACTGTGGATGTGCCATCCATAATACGAGACATCAATCACCATTGTTCCTCCAGATATTGCTTTCCCTGTGTTGCATATACAGGTATGCATATCAATGAAAATCCCATATCTATTTAAAACGGCATGGTTTGTCCAGGCTGTGCTAGTATCTAGTACAAATTCATCATCCCCATGGGTCTGAATTTCCAATATAAAATTACACTCACAAGATAAAAAAAGGGTGGAAGGCTAGGTAAAGAGTTCCTACGTTTTCCCTCATGNGGGGGGGGGGGGGGGGGGGGGGGGGGGTGTCAACAAAGAAGCTCCTGCAGATTTTCATTTGCAAATGCATCACAAGAAAATTGATTACAACCCTCAAGTGATGAAATGAAAGTTGCACTTTATTTTTATTTTATTTTATTTATAAGTAAAAGTTGAACTTTATTTATAATTTCTCTTCCTTATTTTCTTCAGCGAAATGGCTACCATCTACTTATTAGAAATTTAGAAAGTAGAATAGATTTCTCTTATCATGCTATAAGGGTACCGACCACACATACATAACAGCTATAATATACCAGTCGTATGAATGTTCCACACCCATGTGCCACCTTCAAAGGTAAATGTCTACATAAAAAATTTGATTCTTGATAACTCTGTTTTAGAGTTGTTCTTCAACATTAACAATAGATCCATCATACCAAAAGTAGAAAGATAGGCCTGACAAATGTCTCCCTTTGCCATCATGCATTATTTATTCTTTTCGTTTATTTATTTTTATAGGTAACTATCCACAGACTCCACGCAAGGGGGGGACGCATTTGCTTACCCAAACGCAATAGACTCTCATGCACAAGTAACTTCCAGTATACCAAACACAAAAATTTTTGGCCATTTCTCGATTTGTGACCTTGGTTGAATAAACATGGCATCAAGTATTCCAAACCCCTAGCAATTGGCTCAAGTGGTAAAGGCCTTGGTCTTGGTGGTATCCTCCCTCCAGGTCTAAAATTTAAATTCTTAGGTGCAAACAATCTCTAGGGCCGTCATATGGCTGGGTGACAATAAAAAAAAAGTATTCGATAGCAACTAAGAAACAGGTAACAAATAAGCAACAAGCGCAGATTCATCCAGCAAAGCGGCATCATAAAGTACCTGTAGAGGCAGAGATGCTGAAGGTAGCCGGCTTGCCTCTCGCAACGGGATACGGGATTATCTCAACCCCTGTGACCTTAACAGCGTAGTCAGCATTCTTATCTACAAAAGAATAAAAATAACAAGATTATGACTCCTGTTGGCTACAGTCTGCAGATTCAAAATTTTTTACATGTATCAAATTTAAGACAAACGGGAGAAAATTTATCGAGATTATTTCCAAGATAGAAACTTTCGGTCAAAATAAACAGACCCAAGAGCGACAACTCATAATTACGATCATTAAATCGACATCATTGAATGCGATATCGGGCACAATAAACGTAAGCTATTCATTCCAAAACAAAAACCCTAATCCAAAACCAAAGCAACGAGTTTCCGATTATAAAGTGATCAAAGTAAAACAGATTTTGCAGGAAAAAAAAAACAAAAATTCAGAATTTGAGGAAGGAGCAGGGCGTAGGGTTAGAGAGAGATACAGACCGCAGTACTTGACGTCGGTTGCAAGGGTCAGAGGTACAACCAGACAAAGCGAAAGGAGGATGGAGGTGAGAAGCCTGAATCGAAAGGCCTCCATAGAGTAGATTATGCAATCTGTAAAAACAGATGATGATACTCTTGCAAATTATAGTGATCAACGAATCCTGAGTTCAGAGGGCTAGAGAAGGGAGATTGCAGTGTCAGGTGTGGGGAGGCAAGAAGATCTGAAGAAGACCCCGGATTGGTGGTTATGTTTGGGATTCGAATGTTAGCTGGCTTAAGATGCTCCTTTATGTCCTTTTATGGCGGCACCTTTCGCTTTAACAAATATTTTAGTCCATGCGTCGCTCGCTGGTTGGCTCTCTCTCTCTCTCTCTGATTGATTATTGTGTAGTTGTTTTTATCTCTTTAATGAATTTTTTAACTTTATTTAATTGGAATTTTCTAAAATTTCTAAAAATATATTTGAGTTTTTTGTCTTCTAGAAACTCACAAGTTTGGTTCGAAAATAAGTAAAATGTAAATTTTAGTTAATTAAAATATGAGTTGAGTTCAAACTTATCATTTAGTTAAATATTATATATAATCTTTTGATTTATTTTTATTATTATTAAAGAAATTATATTCTATATATAGCTGTCTAACTTAAACGAGATAATTATGTTGAAATTATATCGTTTTAAGTTAGACAAGCTACATATATGTATATGAACAAATAATGTCTCTTGATCACAAAAGGACTGGTTAATATTATATTATGGCTGATGATTTTAGCTAAAGAATTTGAGGTATCAATTTTAAGTTTATATTGTAGATGAATAAGACTGAATGATGCTCTGTTTTGGTGGTGATTCTGCTCAATCCCAAGACAGCAGGCTTGCATGATTGATGCCACCATGACAAGTTACAACCTTGGAACACACAATAGATAACGATTGTGTTGAGTTGAATTGAGGATGCTTGTGCCAATGGTTTTGTCTATTTTAACATGACATAATAATGTTGTTAGGCCTTGCCAAAGTCATTTTATCAGGGCGGTAGAAAATTTTAAGGAGATAAATGACAGGCAATTTGAAGAGGCAGATGCCGAGGGTGGAGATAGATACGAGTTTCTAGTTTGGCTATCTTCCAAGTGTTTCAAAATTATACCGAGAGATATTATTTAGAGGGAAAAAGATCTCTTCGAATTTTTATCCAAAGTTGTTGAGTGGAAGAGAGAGAATCTAAAGATGGCGAGTGGAAGGGAAAGAAGATGATGCATGAAGTGAGTCATGTAAGATTTTTTACTTGTTTAATGTTATCTGAAATATTTATAAGGATAACAATAAATGATGCAATGTTTATTTCATGTGTCACTTCGAGGCCTTTAAATTTGGACAAAAGTTTGAAGAAACCTTGATCCGATGTTGTGCTGTGCCTGTGGGGTCTGTTGAATCTTTAGACAATTGTGGTTTATTGAGTTTCTATGGTTTTTATCAACCTTCTTTGTCTGTTCTATGCGAGTGAGAAAATCATATTCTAAAGAAACTACTTCATTTGTTTTCACATATGAGATGAAATTAAAGTTAAATATTAAATAAAATATTGTTAGAATATATATTTTTAATTAATAATGCTAGAGCCACCGCTGGGAGCTCCTGCTAGGCTCTTATATGTGTTTTTTTGTTATTCTTTTTTTTCATAGATTTTTAAAAAAATTCACAATATCATTAAAAAGCACTTCCTTAATCACGAAATAAAAAAAAAAATATTAGTCTTCTTGCTAGGATTTATTTATTTATTTATTTTTTTTGTGATTAAGAAATTATTTTTTAATGATGTTGTGATTTTTTTTTTATTTTTAAAAATATTTAAAAGTGTTAAAAAAATCTATGTAAAAAAATAACAATAAAAAAACACATAAAAGAGCCTAGTATTGTCCATTTTTAATATTATTTTTGTTTTGAGTTTTGAAAAAATTGAATTGTTTATTTTATTTTATTTTATTTAGAGATTTGAAAAAATTGTATTAATAAAATAAGATGAATTGTGAGAAGTTGTGAAAACAAACGACGGCTAGACGTATGCACCTGCACTGGATGCAATTTTCCCCTGATTTTACATTTCTTGATCTGGCCCGAAAGTCTGGTCGATGCAAGGTCCCGAATTTATTTCTATGCACTCGTATCTTGTCAGCATACCACTTTTACAGTACCGCCGTTCATGCTGAAAATATACACAAAGTTCCTGGACTTATATTGCATATAATTGAAAATCAATGAATGGCATAGAATCAGATCCGAGGCTACCCAAAGAAAGGAGAGAGAATATATGGATTTTCAGTATAGCAATAGTATCGTCATGTGTGTGAACTTCAATAACAGGTGAAACTTCTACAGCGTATACAAATGTCAGAAAAAAAGATAAATTTTCAAATGTCCTGATCTCAGTCCAGCCATCAATCCCTCCTGCTTGCCAATGGAACCACCTCGGCCAGAGGTGTCGAGAGAGGTGTTGGCATTGGAGATGTTCTACAAACCGGACAGGTGGGGTGCAGACGCAGCCACGGGTCAACACACTTGAGGTGGAAGAGATGCCCACAATCAGGCAGCAGCCGGAGCATATCGCTACTATTGTAATCTGCTAAACATATGGAGCAGCATGTGGCTGTGGAGTCTTTCTTCTTGATCTTAGCCTCGGCGTAGAGCAGCTTTGGATAACTCAGGATAGTGGCCTCATCCAGCCCAACATCGACAACATAGTTTTGTGATTCGATTACCTGAGGAGCAGTCCTCCGACTTCTTGCCGGTTCTGTTGGTTGGTCTGCCCTGGTGCAATAAAAAGAAGCCAGGGTGATGGTCGTGATAAGCAGGAGGAGTCCGATCGAAATTCCGATGCCATAGCCAAATCCTCCGATGTTGTCGAGAAGTCCACCTGATCCTGTTGTGCTGTTCATCTCCTTGAGGAGTACTCAGGAATTACCCAGCTGCAGGGCTTGAGATTTCGGGAGTTAATAGTAGTGATTTGGTCAGCCATGGCCAGGCCATACATGACCCAAGAAAAATGGCTATTTAGGATTAGTGTTAACAAAAGTCAACGGATGCAACATGAGAGAGAGAGAGAGAGAGAGATTATTGGCTGAGTATTTAATCCAAAGTTGGCTTATTTTGTTTGCAAGTAAAGAGGCAAGCCAAATGGGGCAATACATGTGATTGCATTATACTCATCTCTACGTTAGATTACGAAAATCTGTGTGCTAGTGTGATTTGTGTGATTGGAGGTCAACGGATCTCATCATCCTTTTACAAGTTGCTCTTGGTGTTTGATGTGGGCAACATCTTCATTTCAAATAAGCATTTAGGTCTGATTTGGCTATTAAAATCATCTCATCTAATCACTATAATATTTCCAAACTCACACACAAAGTATAATAAACAATTCAATTTTTTTAAATTTTAAAATAAAAATAATATTCTATCAATATTTTATTTAATTTTTAACTTTTATCTCATCTCATCTATATAACTAAACGAGGTCTTATATTTCATATCCCTCTCTCTCTCATCTGAATTACAACGCACATTCGATGCATTGCAAGCTTGATGCTTAACACTAATTTATTAGAATGAGGCAAGGTAAAGGTAAATATTTTATGCGTATGGATCGAAACTAAGAGAATGAAGAGGCCCCTTCTTTTACTCTGTTTATGTCGTGCCGCATTATGCTCTAGTTATGCCGCCACGATCACGAGGTTTGTGTCACTAGTTTCCACTTATTTACTTACCATTTATGTATTATTAAATAAATCCCACATTTTAAATAGTTTTATATTTATATTAGGAATGAGTTTTGAACGCCACCTTGGTCTAGGTGTGTGTCGCATTATGTACTTAAAGGTAGATGGGCTATTTTTCTTTGAGACAGGTAATGTAGTTGGTGGTCAACTTGTTATAGCTGTGTGCATTCATCACTTCCTTCCTGTATCATAGCATTCTGCACAGTTAGCTGGCTCTAAGGGGTTGGCTAGTTGGTCTTTGTGCTCCGTTTAGATAGTAAAAGTGTTTCATTTCATGTCATCTCATTATTATAATTTTTTCAAATTTTCATACAAAATATAATAAACAATTCAACTTTTTCAAATCTCAAAACAATAACAATATTAAAAAATAATATTCTAACAATATTTTATTTAATTTTTAACTTTCATCTAAAACCATTTCATCTTATTTCACTATCGAAACTACACTATAATCAAAGTATGCAACTCTTGTATTTAAAATTGATACACTGTTTTATAGTTGTTCTTGTTAAGTCCCAAAAATTTAGGGTCTATTTGGATATTTAAGATGAGTAATGTTAGGTACAAGTCTCAAATAGACAAGTCTCATACAAATCTTTTGTAAAAAAGTAGATCTCACTAATAAAAAATAATTTTTTTTATATTTTTTTTAGGTGTGGTCCACTCGTTTACAAAGACTTATATACTAGGTTTATTTATTTAGAGCTTGTACAAATCATTTCTCATTTAAGATATCTCAGTATATCTATTAATAATAGTATAATATTTGAATTAAGATATTTGATTGAGTTTTGTTCAAATATAGATAAAAAGTTGAACAAAATATTATAAAATTACAAAATTATTTGAATATCATTTTTTAATATAATTTTTGTTTTAAAGTTAATATTTTTTTTGTATGCTTTGTTTGGGAGGTTGTGAAAGTTGTAATAATAAAGTAATGCTTAAATGAAAAAGTTGAATATTTAAATTGAAAAATATTTTATATTTGAGTGATATTTGAGAATGAAATATTGAGAATACTTAAAAACAGTTGTATTGTCAAGTAGATTCTTAGAGAACGATATATGTATTTTAATTATAAGTAACTATAGAAGACACACCTTATAAGTTATTAACACAATTGAGTGATTTAAAAAAAGAAGTATGAAACTAACATTTTTTGAAAGTTAATTTATGACATATTAAGATATAAAGGTTTTTTCTATAAACAAAACAATGTTTAAGTAGGATTGCAAACAAAATGATTTAGAATGTGTTTAAAATATACACATTTGCAAGCGTAAAGAAGTAGGTAAGGTTTGGTTGGTAAGATGAGATGAGATGGTTTTAGATGAAAATTGAAAGTTGAATAAAATATTGTTAGAATATTATTTTTTAATATTATTATTGTTTTAAAATTTAAAAAAATTGAATTGTTTATTATATTTTGTGTAAAAATTAAAAAAAATTATAATGATGAGATGAGCTAAAATATTTTCATTATCAAAACGGGGCCCTAGAGTTCATTTGGGTACTTGGAATATTTTAGAATTTTGTAAATGATAATAAGAATGTTTGAATTAATATGTTTTATTAGGTTTTAGAAAAAGATAGAGAAAAAAATTGAATAAAAGGATTATAAAATTAAAAAGTTATTTAAAAATTATTTATTAATATTACTTTGTTTTGAAGATTAAAAAAGTTATACTAATTTTTTTGTTTTGTTTTGAAATTTATAAAAATTGTAATGATAGATGAAAATTTTAAAAATTTGAAATTAAAACATATTTTCTATTTAAGTATTGGTTAAAAAAAAAATTGTAAGAAGTTTTGAGAATTTTTCATTTATCCAACGTGCCAGAATTCTCAACGCTAAAATTCATATAAATCTGACGGTAAAAAATTCTGGTACCATTTGCCAACTTTGCGGACGCAGCACTAGATCATACCTCTAAATTTCTAATTGTTCCGGCTCGCTTAGGAAAAATTGTACTCCTCCTCAACTCCAGAGGATCAAAGAAACAAAGGCATTCACGACCGGCCATGGCGACGACGTCGTTTATGACGATTACTATGATGGCGCTGGCGATGGCGGCGGTTTCCGTCGGAGCGAGCGACAACAACCGGGTACACTCGCCGTGCTCGGACACGACGGTGGCAAGGTCCGATGGGTTCACTTTCGCGATCGCGTTCGCGCCGAGGAACTCGTTCCTCTACAACAGCACCCTCCAGCTGTCCCCCTGTGACAGCAGGCTTCACCTTTCCTCCAACTCTCAGATCGCGCTCTTCAGGCCCAAGGTTGACGAGATCTCACTCCTCACCATCAACTCCTCCTCCTTCACTCCGGTTAGCCCGCCCCCCTCTCTCTCTTTTCCTCCCTCCCTCCCTCCCTCCACGGTTACTTGAAGGGATGATCTTGTTTCGCCATGTTGTGGTGTTGTGAGCCGTTGAAATTTATTTTGGAAACAATTTGATATACGTGAGCAATGAAATTGACGTGTTTAGACTTGAGGACTCCGATCTTATTCCTCGGCCTTAATTTTGTGCTAGAAACACGGTCTTATAATGGGTTTGATATGTAAATATTACTAGGGTTGTGTTGCTTATGTTACTCAGCCTTGCCCCTTGGTTTTGTTCCAGAGAATTATGTTTCATTTCAAATCTCGCAATGCTTCATTGAGAAATATCATGCCCTCCTCTCTCTTTGAGGAAAATGTTATTTTTTTGCTACTCATAAAAAAAATGTCATTTGAAGTTCTCTGTTTTCATCCTCTGCTAGGAACTTACGGTACCGGTCATGTTGTTATGGTGAGTCCCTCCTTTTTTCCAGTATGTAGAATTCAGACGCTTCCTTAGCCATATTGGGCTTGATTTTTAGATTTTTTCTTTGATTTGATTTCATAACAAGCGTGTAGTGAATGATGAGAAAATGGAGTACTACGGTACCGGTCATGTTGTTATAGTGAGTCCCTCTTTTTTCCAGTATGTAGAATTCAGACGCTTCCTTAGCCATATTGGGATTGAGTTTTAGAATTTTTATTTGATTTGATTTCATAACAAGCGTGTAGTGAATGATGAGAAAATGGAGTACTGGAGTGGGATTGATTGTTTGCTCTATTTCGAAGTTAAAAGTATGTAGTGAATTTGTTGAATTGAGTTTGTGTTGTCCAAACAAAAGTTTTACACTTTCTTGATTTGTTTTTTTCCATTTTTTTAAGAAAGTACCTTCTTGAGCTTTCTTGGAAAAATGGATCAGATGATTTTCACTTTTCCCCTTGATTGACTAATATAGTATTGTTACTATTAGTTGGTTAATCAATTTTATTCCTTCTCCTCAATAAGTTCACTTGTATATGTAATATCTTATTTCACTTGTAATGTTTCTTCTGCCTTTAACAGGACTCTTATGGGTATATGGTTGCATTTGCGGGTCGGAAATATGCTGCAAGGTCTGTTCCTACGTTTGTTGCGAATAGTTCATACACCGTAACCAGCTTTACTCTTGTAAGGAGATCCAACTTTCATTCACTCTTTTTGATCTGGTTTTTCCTTCACATCTTTGGAAAAAATAGAAACCCATTAAATTTTGTGGTGCAGGTGCTTGAGTTTCAGAAGGGCAGGCTGCAAAACTTGTATTGGAAAAGGGATGGTTGCTCCAAATGTTCAGGAAACTCTAACTTTGTCTGTCTCAACAATCAGCATTGTGCAATCAAAACATCCAGCTGCAAGAACCATGGATCCACTGTAGATTGCAGTCTTGGGATACAATTAGCATTCTCTGGTACAGATAAGCACCTTTCAGCTCTCAACTCATGGTATGAAGTGGAAAAACTTCGTCAGTACTCGCTTTATGGTCTTTATTCAAATCTCAAGGATTCTCTCACTAGCCAGTATAACAAGATTTTCTAACTGCATAGTGGCTGGTTTTTAAGAATTTTACTGCTGGCATGTTGTAATTCATTTTACTGTTGGATATATGGATTGATTTAGAACCGTCTTTTACTGTGTGGATTCCCCCCGGCCCCCTTTTTCTTCCTTGGTAAAAGATCTTCCGAGTTATCTTTGTATAATTTACATGGTTAACAATTCTTTGTGATCATAAAAGGATAGATGATTACATATAAACTCTTCCTTGTTCGTGGTACTGAATTCTGTTCTCTATTTGTACTGGGTATATAACTTGTGAGATTATTCTACTTGTCTGGTCTTTGGCAGACTTGGCAGCTTGAGCAGTCACTCATCATTTCCGAATTTTTTGTTTTTCCATCTTGCTAATTGAATGTGATGATCTGGTGATCATCTAATTGCAAATACATTTGCAGTTTCATTTTCTGATCTGAAATTTTTGTAAGATAACTAATCTCAGCAAAGTGCTTCCCAATTACTTTTTTACTCTTTTCCATTTTGCTCCATTCTGATTGTAACACTGATATCTATAAAGAGAAAGTGATTTGTACAAGTTTTGAATGTGCAAAACTCACGTAAATCCTATAGAAAAAAAAGTAGATCTACTTGAAAAATTATTTTTTCATGAATTTTGTTTATTTTTTCAAAAAGTCTGTACAGAATTTTTACATCCTAAACCTGTATCTAAATTCTAATATTAAGATTTGCTGAGTGCAAGTGCCAACTCTTACCACGAAAGAACAATGAAGTCTTTGCCAACTGCGTGCAATCATCCTTTGCTGCTGCTGCTGATCATAAATATTCGTTGCCTATCTCTATCATAAAATGAACAGATGGGAAAAGTAGAAAGCAGTTAACTTACTTTGCGTCAAAATTCCAGTCTTGAATCAATCCGTCAAAGGAAAAAAGAAAGAGAGAGAAAAAAAAATCCCCTAACTCAAAGCACCCTGCAAAAGGCTATCACAGGACCTTCGACTCCATGATTCAGCCCAATAGTCGCAATGGGCCACAGCATTTCTACGTTTGTTGTTGGGTTCTATCCGGAAACGCTAATAAGACATCAGCCCAATATCCCGGCTACAATGTCGAATACAGTTTTCTCTCTCTCTCTTTTTTTTTTTTTTTTAAAATCACATTTTATCATTTTTTTTTTATAGATATTATCCATTTAAATTTTAAACTATAACTTCTTTTATAATATAACTACTAAAAATTTCATTTAGTCTTTCAATTTAAAATATTCCTTGTAATATCTTATTATCAAGATCTGATCATTATATGAATGGAAAGTAATTAACACAACAGTTGAATCTTAATTAAAAGAGACGGTAAATTACAAAAGGAACGCCAAAATGACAATTTAGATAGTTTAGTAATCAAATTACAAAAGGAGGGATAATGTCGTTTTTCCTTCTTCTTTTTTCATTTTATGTATTTTTATTTATTGTATGCCACCTGACAATTTTCCATTTATTGCAATCCCCATAACTAATTGATCTTTGTACGTAATTGAGCAAAAGATAATGTGAATAGTAAGATCGATCCCCCCCCATACTGCATGCTTAATTTGAATCGCCAAAAAGGCCTGCGGAAAAAAGAAGGCGGCGGCCAATCACGTCCATTCTCTAATTCGGATTAAGCATCCTTTTAATATCACTTCCAAAACAGGAAAACAAAAACCCATCGGCAAAAGTTGTGTAAATAAGCACTATATAATAAGGGATCTATTATCTATATATATAAATATATATATATATATATATACACACATGTGTGTGTGTGTGTGATATTCATCCACTAGCAGCTAGGACTCCAGAGATCGGCGCATGCATGCATTCCCTCTCTCTCTCTCTCTCTCTCTCTCTCTCTCTCTATATATATATATTAATCCTAGCTAGGTCCAAGCCAATTACCAGTATTAATTAGGCTTGCTTTAATTTTTTCTCTTCCCCATGATTTTCGTCTTGGTTGTTTGGCACTATCACATGATATTAATGCAGCTCAAGAAGGGCCGCTGAGGCATAGCAGATCAGCAGATAGGAAATCCCAGATATATAACTTAGTTATCATGTTGTTGTTGTTAAATGTTATTAATGTGAGTGCATGTTGACGTTGTCCACCAATTAGAGATGTCAAAAGACTTGTCTAACCTACTTTATAATGTCGTGCTTTCTAATTCTAGACAATTATCTATTATTATAATTACTATTATTGTTGATTAAAACAATTATAACGATCAGAAACTCAACCCTCCACCTCCCGAACTCCTCCAATGGCTTCTTGGCAAAGAAAGACTTTTAAGTTTTTGGAGCGGAATTCAATTAGAATATCAGAGAGATTTCTCTGAACTTTAGCTGTGTACGTAGATCATCGAATTAGAATCTAACCTAAGATATTTTTAAATGAAATCGACCATCGTGCATCATGCATGTACAAGACCTAATCACTGGCCACCATTACATGGAAATTAAAAAAAGACAAACATGATGATCAGGACATGTTAATGATCTACTTGCTTAGTGGTAATACCATTTCATGCTGCATCCACGCCTCATGTGTTACTTTTTGAGTAATCATTTGATCAGCTCTTAAAGTAGTCCTGATCATCATCTCATGGGCAAACTAACCCTAAAGATTAGGGTATTTATTATATATTGTGAAAGAAAAATCTGAAAAATATTAATACAATAAACAATTAATTAATAGTCATATATATATGATTCTTAATTCCAAACTAATTATAATATATAATTCATGTAGTAAATCTGATCTTTTCATGAATTGAGAAAATAATTATGACGAGCAAATTCAATTCTGATCACCTTTATTCTAAGGATTGACTTTAAGTCATGTGAAAGATTATATGATTGAAATAAAGGATCAATCATACAATAACAAAAGCCAGTGTATAATTTTATCTTTTAGCCTACGTCACTGACGAAAACAAATAATTGTAGTCATGTAACATCCCTTTCGCCCTACCTAATATTCTCTTGATGCTCGATATTATGGGAACCAAATAATTTTAGCCTAAGTTGGAAAACAAATTAATTAATTACTTATAATAATATCCAAGTTGTCCACAAATCAAAAGTATATATTTATCAGAACGTATGCATGCAGTTATAGATTACATGAAGTGATCATAAGAGAGCATTAGAACAAGGCAAAAAACCACTTTGCCCCGATCTATGCAACTTCGTCCCTGATGAGACTCAAAGAACATCTTTTCTTGCTCCAAATGCGCAGGAGGCATTCTCATTTGCAACTTCCTGCTGGCTCCTGATCCACATCTTTAACTCCAAATTCCTCTTTGACTCTGCCCTTATTGTATTTTTGCTTTCTACTCTTTACAGCTCATTACCCACAAACAAAAATGTTCAAGCAGTTTTGAACTACTTTTGAGCCCCTAACTAATTCGGTAAGCTTAGGGAATGTTTAGGGAATAAGATTAAATGAAAATTTTGTGAATAGTAGTTATAAAATAGTTTGTAAATAGTAGTAAGATAGTTTGAATAATGTTTTATGGAGTTTTAAAAAATGAGAGGGAAATAGTTGAATAAAAAATATTATAAAATTAAAATATTGTTATAATATAATTTTTTAATATAATCTTTATTTTGGAATTTGAAAAAGATTGAATTATTTTTATTTTTTGTTTGAAAGTTTGAGAAAGTTGTAATTAATAATTAGTTTGAAAATGTTTGTGTTTGAGTGATCGATGTTTGGAAAAGAAATGAGATGCATGGCTGGATGAGATGAGATAAGATGTGATATATGAGACACAAACTATTTCCAAAGATCTCCCCACCTGTGTTTGGAAGATGAACCAAACTCAACTTATCTCAAACCAATCATTAATGAGACCTATTACTTTTTCAATATAAAAAGTTAAACTCATTTCAATTACCTGCTTCATCCATTTCAACTTAAAAAGTTAAATCATCTTAATAGAACTCACAGAAATTATTATTCACAACTCAATTCAACTCAACTAATCCCAATGTCCCAACGTAGTTTTATCTACATCCATAGTTCGGACACACCATCGGTTAAGAAAAATTAAATCCATTGAGTATTTATCTATTAGAGAACAAAATATGATCACAATGGATTAGCTAAATTCTAAATAATTGGACTTTAACTACAATGACTTTCAAAATATTTTTCAAATTTGAAGGTTACTATAAATAGACCAAATACATATTTTATCAATTATTTATTTTTTTTCTTTCTAATTTACTTCATATGAAACATCATTAATTTAATTAGAATATGATTACTAATTCACATATAATAGGTAGAATGATAAAATATAAAATAATTAAAAAAATTAAATATTTTTTAAAGTAATATTATTTTATTACTATATAATGAATAAATGAATAATTCAATGTGAGAATTTGGTGTGAATGGAATAGTTAAAGTCAAATCTATCTCATATTAATTTTTTATAATATAATAAAAAAACAAATATTCTAATATAAAAATTAGAATAGTCAAAACTAAATTCATCTCATATTAATTAAAAAAATAATTTAACTTTAACTAATCTATTGAAAATGTTCAGAAAACATTGGTGAATGTGTCTTTTTAGGGGAGCTAGGAAACTCTTTCTTGGAGCCCGAGCCCCCGATTGTCAAGAAACTTCCATCACTTGATTATAAAATGAATCAAGTTGAGAAATATGCTGTTCAAGCCTCAAGCTTTGCTTGTTTGAGTTACGAATTACGTTCTCCAACGACGAATTCTCATTATAGAGCCATCAATCTCACTTGTCGGGCCTGGCCTTCTCCAGAGCTTAGAACCTGCCTCGCCGCCCAATTCATATTTTTCTTTACCAGGCAAAAAAAAAAAAAAAAAACAAAACAAATGTTTTGATTTCAAAATTAATAAATTCTAATATGCTGAAGAAATCATTATCGTAACTTACTAAAATGTCCTAAAGCTCAAGTACTGACGGGGAATTTAAGATTTTTCTTAAAAAAATTCTTTTATCAGTCACTATTTACTATTTCATATTCTATATTCTATGAAAAATATATCAACACTTTATAAAAGAAAAAACTATAAATATATGATGTGAAAATAAATAGTTACTGATTAGTAGATTTCATTTTTTTCTTAAGCCATCGTTACCAATATCACCATCAATGATTCATCTTATGTTAATTACATAAGGTCCTCATGATCATGCGTCGCCACGTGTCCCGGTGCAGTTTTTTCCAAAGGCCTTTTAAGGCAAGCTGTCCATTTTGGATGTGATTCATAGTTGCATGGGTTAATTGGACCATTTTTCGCCACACCCTTGATTGGTTTTAAGATTAAAATTGAAAATTTTTCAATCTCATCGTTACAACTTTCTTAAATCTTTATATAAAATAAAATAAATAATTTAACTTTTTTAAATTTTTAAATAAATATAATATTAAAAAATATATTTTAATAATATTTTATTCAACTTTTTAACTTTAATGTTAATTCATCACATCTCATATCTAAAACCAAACGAGGTATTTATGTAGTTGGTTACTAATTCCATTCATCTCTCACACTTATGTTGATAAAACCAATAACATCGATCCAAGTTTCCCTCTCTTCCCTTTTGGTATTTTTTCCTCCTCGACAATTGCCAATTGGAACATTAATGCCGGCATCTCTCCAAAAGAAAACCGTACCCTAACATAAAGACAATCTGGATTTCGAATGAAGTCATTTGATTCAAGTCTTCTGTTGTGTCGAGATTGTTGAGATCAAAGGCGCATTGATTTTAATGATTTGGACCTACTCAAAAATCCTTCCCAAGCTTGACTTATCGATTTCATAGAGCGGATTCGAGGAAAAGTACAATGTCATGTCATCGCAAATAACACTGTTAATTAACATATTCTACAACTTAGGTTAGGGGATATTGTTGCTTATTGAAAATGTCAAGGGATAGTATTTACCCTAGATGAGCAAAACCCAAAAGATAATGTAACATATATCATGTACAAGGCAAGAGAGAAGCGTTTTATTTCTTAAAAATAAATAAATAAAGTTCTTGATAATTCATGATCAATCCATTTCATAGTATGTTCTGTTGGATTTGTAGAACCTGATTTATTCTTATGGTGACCCTATTTGATGATCCAAACCGACAAAAATTCGTTATAATTTTTTAGTGGATTGTCAATGAGACTTGACCCGGTTTGTGACTCGAGAAACTACAGATCGACAAAAAGTTCACAGAACTTTCACGCTAATGGTCGCTCGAGCGAATCTCAGATAGAGAGTTCACTCGAGACTCATTCGACACTTTGCTCAAACGAATAACATCTTAATTGTAAAATTAAGATTTCATCCGGACAATCCTATAAATATGCAATGAATTAATAGTATGACCATCTAGAACAGTGTATTTCGTCATTCCTCAAAATAATAAATCCTTAATTTGCAAATTGCAACACTGTAGATATAGGCACCTTGCCGAACTACAAAAACTTTTGTATCGTACGATCGATTTCTTATTTTTATTTTATTTTTCTATCATTGTTTTTCACAACATATTCTTCAAGCAATTCACACTAGGGCAATTAAAAAAAATCAACCAAAATTCTCGAATATGCTGAACTAACAACCCATTTGCTAATAGTTTTTTGCAGGATCGACAATTGTGTCTGCCTAGATATAAAGCAAGATCATCTACCCATAACAGTAACTCTTGTTAATATATGTAGTTTTCTCCGTTTAGATCAGACCAAGTAATAGTACTACAATCATCTTCTATTACATGATTTGGCAATTGATCAAGTAATTAAGTGATGGGATATCCAAAATGGCACCCACGTACAGTACGTACTATTGTTAATAGTAACCTACTCAATTCATCACGCGTACGTGTACAAACACATCTGCACATAAAAAGAAAAAGTTTCAAATTAATGTCCACTTAATTAACATATATATGGATATTGGTGGAAGCTACCTTTAGGAAGGAAGATACGTCCGATATGATCCCTCTCCGGTCCACAAAGGAGAAAAAAAGAAATAAAAAAGGAAAAAGAAAAAAGAAATTTCTGCAATTATATATGTAAATGATGGAGCACATGCAATGGTGGTGTTTGATAGTGTTAAAGAAGTGCAAAAGTAGGCTCCATCCGATGTGGATTGCAAATCGAATAGCAACATAAAAATATATCCACTAATTATATACTTACTCCATTTACGTACGTATGTACGTGCGTTCGCAACCTTTATGCAGGAAAGATTTCCATTTTGTGCTATCTTTGCCAACACTAACGTCCACTATACTCTTGGGGGGCCAATTCAAGGTCCCAGCCAGCCATTAGGGAAATACGCCCCCTGCATGCATGCTTGCCCCGGCCCTTCAAATAAATATATAAATATATATATATATATATATATTTAATAATAGAATTCTCGGTTAATTTGTAGCTTATATATTTTTCCCACTGAAATTAATGCATCCTTTTTAAAAATCAGATTAATCTTTAAGAAACTTTTTTTATAGCTTGATTTTCAGAAGTCCACCATACGCTAACTGGTGCCTGGTTACTCCCATTAATAAAAAAGTATTACTACATGAGTTATAAAGAGATTACATAAAAATAATCTCACAAACTGACATGACTTTATGTGATCCGTTAAATTTATTTTATAATAAAAGTAATTTTACAATTTGATGAACCACATCATACAACATCAATTTGTGGGATTACTTTAATATAATATATTTGTGACTAAAATATTTTCCTTAATAAAAGACCATTCCAGCAGATACGTTTCATTAAATCTCATATTACAGATATATCTACATGATCCTTAATTTAAAAAACAAAGCACTCGGTGATATTATAGAACTTGAGAGTTCACTTTATTGGAGAGTGGCCTTGTGACGGACGTGGGGCGCTACGATGGAGGGGGAAGATCGATCTCCCCCCTTCAGTAATGCCGTGCGCGGGTGGTGAGGAGAGGGGCTTGGCGGATGGGGAATATGCTACATTATATATATTTATATATATATATATATATATATATTTATATGGCTCGCTCCCACCACTTAGATTTGTTTATAATTTTGTTTTAAAATAAAATACCCATAACACCTATAAAAAATCTATAGATAGAGAATGACACCCAAAACTGATCTTTTTAAGGTTCTAGAGGATTTTGGTCAATGGCCAGCTTGCAGGATTGACTACTATTTTCTGGTATAAATATTATTATCAGTGACAATTAATACATATATTGCACTAGAAAAAAAAAACAAAGAAGCTAACGCGATACATAGATATATCACTGTATATATATAAATGCCAAAGACACATATATAGTAACCTAGCTAGTATAAAAGATAATCTCAAATTGATCGAGCTTTGTCATTAATTTCTGTGGATTTTCCCTTCGATCGGCAGAAATATTGTTCTCATATATGGAATTGTTTTGCCGTCGATGTTTCATGACAACTAGCTAGCTATAATGGACCCTTGTGCACTTCTTGATAATCGTCTTCAAGTTTCCTTTAACGTCGAGGATGATAAGAACCTCTTAAAATCCAAGTTGGACTTGTTAACTTGGAGAAATAGAGAGAATATTAGGCTTGTTCACCTAACTAAGAAGATTTGGCTTAAAGACGGGGATCAGAATTCTAAATTCTTTCATGCCTACTTAAATGCTAAAAATCATAAAAGAGTGCAGAATATGTGTCTGTCAGAGGGGACTGTTTTAACAACCCCTTTTGATATTCATAAATCTACGGCTGACTATTTTCAAAACTTTTTGGGTCACACTGGCACTCGCGTCCTTCCGGATTTGAATGACCTGGTTCTTTCTATTATCACTAATGAGGAGAACTTGGCCATTGGTAGAGTCCCTACCATAGAGGAAGTTAAGGATACCCTCTTTACCATTCCCACTGAAAGTAGCCCTGGGCCTGATGGCTTTGGTTCTGGTTTTTTCAGAGCTTGTAGGGGTCTGGTTAAAGACGACCTTCTTGCTGCAATTCAAGATTTCTTCCTGAACCACTTATTCACTAGATTTTATACTGCTTCTGCTATTGTGCTTATTCCTAAGATGGACAAGCCTTCTGGCTTCGACAAATTTCGGCCTATTAGCCTATGCTCCGTGGTCTATAAGATCTGCTCTAAAATTATTGTGGCTCGCCTAACAGGTTTGCTTCCCAAAATGATCTCGCAGGAACAATGGGCTTTATCCCTGATCGCAGTATCTTTGAAAACATTAGTTTAACCCAAGAAATGGCCCACTCCATCCATAGGAAAACGACGGGGGATAACGTTATGATTAAACTTAATTGTCCAAAGCTTATGACCGAGTGGATTGGTAGTTTTTATTTCATGTCTTGAACAAGTTTGGATTCTCTCGCCATGTTTGTGACTTGATCAATGCCTGCATTTCCTCTCCTTGGTACTCAGTCATGATGAATGGTACCACCATGGGGTTTTTTAAAAGAGAGAGGGGTCTTAGACAAAGAGATCTTCTATCTCCTTACATTTTTATCATTATGCAGGAAGTTCTCTCCTGTCTCATTAAGAAATATTTTGAGGCTGAAAAGATTGGCCACTTTACTCAAGCTAGAGGGACCCCCTTATTTCCCACCTCATGTATGCAGATAATATTGTTATATTTGTGAATGGTGGTAAGAGATCTATTCGAGGTCTTATGGAGGTCTTGAACAATATTAGGGTGGTCAATCCACCCCTAAGACTTCCAAACCCCCTCTACAAAACTATAAAAATCAGGGTGGTCAGTCCACATATATTGAAAGCGAAAAGGGCTAGGGCCATACCTGAAGAGGTCCGCTCCCAGCTTAATAATCAGAGGAGAGTGGTCCGAAGTAATGCGCGCCAGAACCTGGTAAAAAACATTGGGGAAAAAATTTAGAAAGTTAGTATTAATAAAGCATCTATCTAACCTGGCCCAGCTGCGAGCTAAACCGCCTGGACCATTGCACCAAGTCATATTTGTGTCTTTAGAACACATATCTATCAGACCACAGGATTGGACACACTGATTGAATTCTTCCATAGCTGAGAAAGGCCGTGGGCGGCCGCCTCTTCTTTCTGAATCGTCTTTGATAATATTGAAGTCCTCACAGAGTAGCCACAAGAGAGTGGCATTCCCCGTAGTCTCCAAATCTGCCCAAAGCGATCTTCTTTCCGTTGTCCTCTACCTTCAGAGTGATGTACTGATTTGAGCCTGCCACCCATTGTATCGAAACTTCTGAATTCCACAGCAGCCAAATTTTGCCGCCATGCACCTCATTTATAACAAAAGAGTTGCATTTGAATTTACCCAAGAGGGACGTGATTCTATCCTCTGACAAAAAAGGCTAAGCCAAAGCTAATATATTGGGATTAAATTTTTTTATGATTTTCCTCAATCTTATTTTAGACGCACCAACTCCCATAATGTTCCAAAAAATAATAGGTTTGATCATAAATTAAACTTAGAGGGGCGAGTTACCACCCTAATAGAATTCTTTTTCTGAAATTTGTCCACTGAGTTTCTGGATTCCTCAGCCTCTGTAAGATAGTCCTCATTCATATCATCCATTAATTTATCTCTCTCGTTTTCTAGGTCTGATAGCAAACCACGTATCTCATCCACACAAGGGACACCAACTCGGTCCCTCACCTTTTCCTTGCCGACACTAACCCACCCAGCTTTATCACATTCTTTTTCTTTTTGCAGGTCGTGGGCAACATGCAGGGGAACCTGTTCTTCTCTTTGCATCTTCTCGGGGCTCTCTGAATCCGAAGCTCCTCCAACATCAAACCGAACCTCCACTTCATTCTCATTGTCTATAGTTGCTGAGGACCGAGATTTTTGCTTCTTCAATTTCTTCCTCAGAATTCTCAGTAGGTTTGCCCAGTCTTTGCCTGATTCTTCCTCTACAGTCAAGTTTATTAATTCGGTATTGTCTTCATGTTGATTTGGCATAGGGTATGTCGATTTCACAATTTACTGACTCATTTGCGCATTTTGCTCTTGAGGGACCTCCCCTGTGTCTTCGACGAAAGAGACATCGAGCTCCGCCATTGAAGAAGACGGAGGCTTCTCTGGTATTTCATGGTTCTGTTCTAAGTCTTCCACCGACCTCTCAGTTTCATGGTTCTATTCTAAGTCTTCTGCTAGCCTCTCGATTTCATGGGTCATAGCTGCCAAATCCCTTACCTCCTCCAAGAATTTTACCAGAGCCCCTTCATTTTCCGTAGGTTGTTGTTCCAGTTGGGTCTCTTGCTCCCCAAGCTCCTCCTCTAGCGAGATGGTGGATTGTTTGACATGGTACTCCTACCGAGTGCATTTCCGAGATTCCCCATCCTCTGTTGTGTTCTTTTTTCTCCCATTTTGCCTACAAGTGTTATGGTTGTGGCCCTAATGGTTACATGTAGTGCAATAAGTAGGCAAGGTCTCATAGACCACTTCTTGTAGTCGGCTCGAGGAGCTTCCTGGATGACCAATCCAGAAAGATTTGAGTGGGGGTTTGGAGGCATCCATTTCCAAACAGATTCTAGTTCTTTCAATGCAGGTAACGCATTTAGTAGAGTTATCGCGTCTGAGAAATTTTCCAATCACTGCCGTGAGGATTTTGAGTATCGATTTGTGGTAAAAGTGCAGTAGTAATCCTGGAAGATTGCGGGTTAGAAGATGAAATTGCTTTCAGTGGTTGGTAGAGTTATCCTCTTGCGTCATGTTTTATCTAGTATGGCCACCCACCTCCTCGCTGTATTGGAGGTTCCCAGAGTGGTGATTACTAGTTTAAACAAGCTTCTAAGCTCCTTTTTTTGGGGTGAGTCAGAAGGCAAAAGTCGTAAAAAATGGATTTCTTGGAAGCATATCTGCACCCCTATAGATGAGGGTGGGTTAGGGATCAGGGATTTTAGGGATGTTCAAAGAGCTTTACACATAAAACTTGCCTGGAATCTTATTAAGGGAAAGTCTCTTTGGGCGGACTTTTTCAGAGGAAAATATGTCAAAAGCACTCACTTATCACTGTTGCAGCCATCTAAAGGGTCCCGGTTTTGGAAATCGATTGTCCGCAGTATTCCGGAAGTCCTCAATTGCTCCAAATGGGTTGTGAGAGAGGGAAACATTTCCTTTTGGTATGACAATTGGGCCACAAGAGGCCCCCTCTATAGTCATTTCCCTGTGACTACCCATCCTCTGCTTAATATTAAGGATTGCAGTATTAAAAATGGATGAGGCATGTCCCTTTTGAACAGCTTAGTGGGCCACCTGAAGGCGAGCGATTTGTATGAGTATTTGGCTAGACGGAATGAGGGAATGATGTTCTGGTTTGGATTGGAGATACAAACGGCAATTTTTCTACCAAGAGTGCCTAGGATTATATTAGGGTCCGGTCGCCACAATTACCTTGGGCCTAGTGGATTTGGCATGTAAATCTTCCTAAAAAAATTTCTATCATGATGTGGAATGCCACTAATAACTGTCTAAATGTTGATGATAAGATTAAGATGGCGAGTATTTCGATGGCTTCCAAATGCAATTGCTGCCGAGTGAGTCATACTGAGGATTTAAATCATGTCCTCTGCACGGGAGACCTTCCTCGATGTGTCTAGCGGCTAGCAGCTACTCAAGTTAGGGTACACATGCCCCAGTTCCTCACTTGGAAAGATCCGACCAATTTTTAGTTTCGCCGCGCAGGTAGCTCTTCCCAGGTCCGTATTATTTTTGGCCTTATTCCCTCTATTATATCCTGGAAACTTTAGGAGAGACGCTGCAAAGCCTAGTATGAGGACAAAGGCCATACGGCCTAGTCGGTCTGGCACACTTCTAAAGTATGGCTTCGCTGTATCATGGACCAGATTATGAAAATTACCTTCGTCTCCAACAAGGACCTTGATATCTTGAATAGGCTAGACATCCCAGTTTTGTTTCCCAAGCCGAAGAGTGTTAGGGTGGTAAGATGGACCCGTCCTCAACAAGGTTGGGTTAAGCTTAATACTGATAGTAGTAGTCTTGGAAACCCAGACCCTTCTGGCACCGGGGTTGTTATTTGGAATGCTAATGGCAATCTCCTCTTGGCTTATTCTATCCCTCTAGGTCTGGGTACTAATAATTTTGCCGTAGCCTTTTGGAAGGAGTTCGTAGATGTTATACTCTTGGGCTCCACCGTATTCAAATTGAGACGGACTCCCAATTGCTGGTAAATTGGATCACTAAGGATGATTGTAAAACTTGGTACTTAGAAGACTACTGGGATGAGCTTAAAGATTTCCTTAATAGGATGGATTATACCGTGGATCATACCTTCCGTGAAGGAAACGCTGTGGCTGACTTCCTCGCTAAGTGTGGGGCGGATTTGAACTCTGAATGGTCTGACAATCATACCTGGCTTAGTCATAAGAGGTCTTCTTCGCATGGACAAACTAGGTCTACCCACTAGCGGGTCCTGTAAGGTTTGTTCCAAGTAAGCTTTGTTCTTGTTATGTTTTGGCTTGGTTATGTTCTTGTCTCTTTGTTTTTGGTTTTGTTTTCTCCTACAGGTTATCTTGTACTTGGTGTTCTATCAAAATGGTGTTGTTGTGTTTTTTACTCTTGTTTTTTGTCTGGTTTTTGACGCCTGGGTTTTGGCCTTTATGTAACTACCAGGTGTTGGGTTGTAATCACAGTTTTCCTCTGCCACAAGTGAGAGCAATCAATAAACTTAGAGATCCGTCCATTTCTTTAAAAAAATAAAAAAAATACTAGCTAGCTCTAATGAGGCATAGCTATATATGATTTTGGACGTACCCAAAAAAAAAACAAAGGCTAGCTTATAGAGACGTAGGTTGCCCTTAATTCTTACCATATTTTCCGATGGAGATCACAAATAATTTACTTGTAAATAATATTGTTGTATGGAACTAAATTAAATGCACGCGCGGTGTTTACCAAAACTAACTAATTAATTATAGAGACAATTTTTCTTTCTATGAAACAAGGCAGATCAAGGTTTTTGGTTGTTCTTGCATGCATGCCTCCAAGATTGTGGGAAGATGCTTGATTGATCTTGTTTTGTTTCATCCATCGACCGTCTTGTGTGTCAAATACAAAGCTTTGCCAACCCAAATTCATGGACAGAAGAAGAGAAATCATGGAAAGAGAGAAAATAAATTCACGTTGTAATTGGCATAATTAATTATGATATTTATTGCATTGGCCTTGACTAGGAATATTATTGAATCCAGCATATCTAAAATTGTACGGATATGCCTTTCCTATCTATCCGATGGCGAGAAGTGATCATCGAGAACCCTTTGGAACGTCTCAAAGGGTTAAAGTAGATATAATATTAATTCTATCTTATTCTTTACGATATCGCCTAGCTAGGATCATTGCTTTCAACATGTACAAGATGATCTTTCGGACAGTTTATCCATAATTAAAAAATTGTTGGTAGAAATTTGACCCTTTTTTATTTTCTATTCATGAAGAAGTTAAGTCAATTTGAAAGTTCAATCATGAAAAATAAAAAATAAAAAATCGTGGATAAGGTTGGGATCCAATTCTGATAACCAAAAGTAATTAATTAAAGACTTCGAATTCCTATTTCTACTAAGATCAATGGGAGCTTGTTTATATTATAGACTATGACTCCACTACTCCGCCTTCTTGAAGTTGACACCGAAACGATAACATTTTGAGTAATGTTATTTATATGGCTATATATATATATATATATATATATATAGGCTTGATCTGTAATTATGATCCAAACTTTTCTCTCATCTTTTGAATACTGGGCAGTGACAATTGTGAGTTAATGCTCGTGCTCTTGTACTACTTACTGCCTTTTTCACTTGATCCAAAGTAATAAATCGTTTGGATATTTAAAATATTTCCATATATCTATTTTGAGTTAAGCTATTTTTTTAATATTTTGTAAAATTAGAGAAAAAAAATTAAATAAAAATATTATAAACTTAAAATTTGTTTAAATATGTTTTTTTAATACAATTGTTGTTTTGAATTTTGGAAAAATATTATTATTTTTTGGGTGATGATACATTTACACGTCCTTTACTACTGTTTTACCACTCAACTATTTTTTTTTTTTTCTTTTTGCTCTTTGAATTTGAATTAAAATTCTCAAAACATGACATTCTTGCATAATCTAGAAGAAAATAAATTCAATAAACCAATGCAATCATGTAATTTAATTAAAAATAAATTCTATTTTATAAAAATTGATATTTTTTGCTCTTTGAGTCAATTTTTATAAAATTGAATTTATTTTTAATTAATTTACAATATTACGTTGGCTGATTAAATTGATTTATTTTTAGATTATACAAGAAGGTCATGTTCTAGAATTTTTAATCCAAATTCAAATATCCAAAAAATAAAAAACAAAAAGGCATGAGTAATAAAGCAATAGTAAAAAGAGGTATAAGAGTATTATTATCCTTATTTTTAATGTTTTGTTTCGTATTTTGAAAAGGTTGTAATGATTAGTTAATTAAATGGAAATTTTGAAAATTTGAAATTGAAAATGTTTTGTTTTCTAGTGATGTTTGCCCATGGTTTTGTCCTTCAAAGTTACCACTAGTGCAATTGTACTTTTTTTTTTCCTTTTTTTTCAGACATTTTTAAACATCTTTAAACATTTGAAAAATACACAAACTCATTGATAGTTACTTTTTTAACCGTTAAGTAAAAATAAAATAAAATAAAATAAAAATATCCAAGTAGCCAAAATGAAGGTCAAAATGATGAGATTGTTTAGCATTTTTCTATCTGATAATACTTTAGAAGAGTCGGGCTACGTTTGGATATTCAAGTCATCTTAGATAATTTGTGAATAATAATAAAAAATAAAAAATAATTCGTTAATAATAATGAAGGAATTTTAATTACTTCACTTACCTAATATAGCGTTATGTGACCCTTAGAAAGTTCAAAGTCAACCTAGAAAGTACCAGAAGCCGTATCCTAATAAAATTCTTACCCACCGAAAAACAGAAATTTAAAAACTAAAAAAGAGGGTGAAAATTAATAACAGTGTCATTCCAATACATGCATTGAACGAGTTAAGAGCAATGCCAACACAGAATGAAGATGATGCACAAGTACTAGTTTTAGTTAGCAACCCAAGAAACAATCTACGAGGCTGATAATCAGACCACCGAACATCTCTAAAGAGTAATTGTAAGACATTACTTCTTTATATCTAGTCAACTTCGTTATGAAAAAAAAGAAGTGCAGAACTGTTGGTAAGATTTTACATAATTTTCTGTTTTAAATACTTTACATAATTCTGAACAGATAGGTTAAAGATATGAATATAGTACTGTATATACATGAGTATCTGTTGTTGAAATATATATATACTGTTCATTAACTTTATTAAATAAAGATTGCATACTGTGTTTATTTCTTGTCGAGGAGTAAAAAGTGATCGAGATAAAGAGTTATCTAGAAAACCGACGTCCAGAGATTGCAGGCTGGTTATAGAAGAATTCGCACTGCTGGTACACTATTCCAAAAAATATGGAAATAATGAGTTCCCAAGAGGGACCACCGGATAGAGAGTGAAGGATGAATTGAATATTTTAATGATTAAGAGAAAAGCCAGGAGTGCTGCCTGTGCCTGTGCCTGTCCGTGCGCCTGGAGACGGAGAGGGAGGAGAAATGTATTTTATATATATGGCACAGACTGATACAATGGAATTTGCATGAAAGCTTAAGCTAATTGGCTGAGGGCGTGTTGTTCTGT
>QEOT01006981.1:66920-112411 GCA_003123785.1 Pterocarya stenoptera
TTTTTTTTTTTTTTAGATCTTTGCACGTGTGCACCGTCACTAGAACAAATAATGCAACCAAGATATACAGATCTATACTTACATTAATGTGAGCATCAATCACAAAATGACTCAAACAGCAATTGCAAGTGAACTATAGTGCTAGTGTGATGAATGATACCAAACAATGTGATCTGAACGAGTATATGTTACAACTGAGCAGTAAAATAAGAAAATATATAGCAAGAAAGTTACCAACCTGATGCGACATTTTCTGGTGCAATCTTTCACAATGGTGGAAATCAGCCAGAGGTGAGCAAGAAATATCAAAAAGTGGCTCATTACTGCCGTCAGGACGAAATCTCACATCACTTCCAAGGAGTGGGGAAAGGGTAGAGACCTTGTCTGCGGAAGTTAATGACTTCCTACAACTCTGGTGCCAAAAATAATTTGATGAGCACTAATGATAAGTCAAAAACAGCAGTGTATGTATGTTAAAGTACACGGAAAAACAATGCTGCAATATGACAAGAACGGGGCACTGCATGGAGCTTAAAACCAGGAAGCCTAATCATCACATGATATGAGGTCTAAAATAAGTTATTTGAAATCTAAAACTCGAAAGATGTCCTTCAGAAATTTTAACTACATTATGAATAGTGCAAGGTTAATTCTGTCAAAAATCCTGATGTATGAATTAATTAAATGAATAGGACAAATGTCCCTCTGCCCCAAAAATAAAGTAAATAGAAATCACCCTACAAAAGAACGAAGCAAAAAGTGCATAATTTGTATCAACCTTTAGCCTGAAGAAACAAGTCAACGCTTGACCAGCCATTAAAGACTCTGAAGGGAATATGGTATCAACAGGCTGAAGCAATGAAATGTCCCACTGGTGCCCAACAGCTGATAACTGATGAACATGGAAACTCTCTGAGCTAGTCCTGTTGATAANTTTTTTTTTTTTTTAGATCTTTGCACGTGTGCACCGTCACTAGAACAAATAATGCAACCAAGATATACAGATCTATACTTACATTAATGTGAGCATCAATCACAAAATGACTCAAACAGCAATTGCAAGTGAACTATAGTGCTAGTGTGATGAATGATACCAAACAATGTGATCTGAACGAGTATATGTTACAACTGAGCAGTAAAATAAGAAAATATATAGCAAGAAAGTTACCAACCTGATGCGACATTTTCTGGTGCAATCTTTCACAATGGTGGAAATCAGCCAGAGGTGAGCAAGAAATATCAAAAAGTGGCTCATTACTGCCGTCAGGACGAAATCTCACATCACTTCCAAGGAGTGGGGAAAGGGTAGAGACCTTGTCTGCGGAAGTTAATGACTTCCTACAACTCTGGTGCCAAAAATAATTTGATGAGCACTAATGATAAGTCAAAAACAGCAGTGTATGTATGTTAAAGTACACGGAAAAACAATGCTGCAATATGACAAGAACGGGGCACTGCATGGAGCTTAAAACCAGGAAGCCTAATCATCACATGATATGAGGTCTAAAATAAGTTATTTGAAATCTAAAACTCGAAAGATGTCCTTCAGAAATTTTAACTACATTATGAGTAGTGCAAGGTTAATTCTGTCAAAAATCCTGATGTATGAATTAATTAAATGAATAGGACAAATGTCCCTCTGCCCCAAAAATAAAGTAAATAGAAATCACCCTACAAAAGAACGAAGCAAAAAGTGCATAATTTGTATCAACCTTTAGCCTGAAGAAACAAGTCAACGCTTGACCAGCCATTAAAGACTCTGAAGGGAATATGGTATCAACAGGCTGAAGCAATGAAATGTCCCACTGGTGCCCAACAGCTGATAACTGATGAACATGGAAACTCTCTGAGCTAGTCCTGTTGATAACATCCATGCGGACAAGGAACTCTTGCAATCTTGATGGACAAGGACTGACATGGAATGACACATCTAGTGATGGCAATACCTGTAGAGGATGGATTTAATGAATTGGTATTTGTACCTTCAGAAAAAGGAGAAGCTAAAATACACAATATATACAATAGTCCACCTTAAATATTACAATAGAAAATTTAATAAACCACTATAACTGCGGTAAAAAAGAGTGGCGATATATACCTACCCCTGATGAGATTAACACTATAGAACAATCAAAACAAATTAAATCCATGCATACCATCTTCCATATTTAAGCACGCACCTGCAAATTGTAATGCATGCGTAGAGTACGGTATCTCATGACGCTTGATATATCTCCCATCTCGTAATATACAGAAATGTATAAGGAAATGTGTCCAGGAACAGCAGCCCGAAACCAAAGAGGCCACAACAAGGGCCTTTCACCTTGAATTAGAGTTTCCTGAAAGACAAAGGCATCATCCATAAGACCAAAGTTGCCTCCATATATGTAGCCTATTACCAATTTAATGTAAATTGCCATAGATAACAATGGGGAAATTAATCGCTGACCTTGGGAAACAGAAACACGGTCTGAGACAAGTTATTAGAATTAGCATGAACACCACTTTGCTCAGAAGCCATCTTTTTCTCTAAGCAAGACGGAAACTCTGTTTTCAGATTTCCATGACTCCCAATGTTCAGGAATCTAGGATGGCTAATCTTCATTTTCAAATTCTGCAAAAGATAAGTAATTAGTGTAATATGCACACATAAAGCTAGCCCCAGCTCGAGACCTAGGCAAGCTTAGCTATATCTGTTACCCAAAGAAATGCATGCACATCGAATGCATAATGGCTACAAGGACAGCCAGAGATATATTTCCCACTCAAGGCCACACATACAAGATACATGTTATGATGTAATGAAATACACAGGGAAACTAAAAACTACAAAGTAGAACCACATTTCAGCAATTGCCATACCTGCACAGTAAATTCTGATGGGTTCCTTAACTCCAACATAAGAGGCCGTAAATCTCCTGCATATGCCTTTTCGGGCAGAGAATGAATGGAGCCCTCGAGCTTGGGTAGACTCTGGATGTTGAGAAAAAATAGAGAACAAAAATTCTGCTTCGGCTTAGTCTACAATGTAAATACTGGAACAGAGAGAGAGAGAGAGAGAGAGAGAGAGAGAGAGGCAGAAGGGAAAAGGTGTACTGAAGATTATGCACCTTGATCACTATAAATTTTAGATTGTCACAGGGAGAATGTTTAGCTTTCCTTCTTCCCTTTGTAATTTTTTTCTTCATATTTGAGTCAAATTTGTGAAGACCAACTACTGAACCTGACAACTTCCACCTAACACCAGAAATTTGAAGGATGCCTTCAACTTTGGGAGTTACCATTAGTTGCACCTGAGAAAAGAGAATTGGCATTTTGTTCAAAACAAGTATAATTTGTTCAATTTGGCTTTTCTTAAGAAGTAAAGCTTGACTAATTTCAGTACGGAAGTTTTATTCATCATATAGAATTATAATAATTTGAATTTGAAATATGTTTTAGGCAGTTCTTTTTCCCCAGAATAATGCAAGATAACATAACCCATCCCCAGGAGAAAACCCCAAAAAAAAAAAACCTTCGCCATTGTTAAAGCTTTGTGGGGGAGAGAGACAGAGAGAGAGAGAGAGAGAATTTTTATTGAGGATGTTTATATTTTATTTATACAAAGCTGCAAAACTAGCTGTGACATTTCTTGGTTGACCAGAGCACATTCTGATGTCACAATTTCTTCATATTCAGCTGTTTCAGTTTGGACATGTCATGAAGTTCCATTCCCAATTGGTTGTAATTGCTAAGATAATAGAGGCCAGTTGATTGCATGAATAATCAAATCTGTTGTCACCCAAAATCTGCATGTATTTTTCTATAATGAAGTAAGTTCCACATCAATCTGTCAGTGAAACTCAGATCAAGACCATCTAGAAGCATGTACAGCTAAAAAATAGCTAATGATATTTTCTGCTGTCTTCAACCTGTGACTTGTGAGTTTCAAGATGGGATAACCTTCATGCAAACCACTAAGCACAGCCAATTGCAAGAAGATTTAGGGCATTATAAAAATAAAATCACAAGGTGTAAAATGGTAAAATTATTGAGTTGTCACGCATAACTGCATGGTTTCAATTCTAGAGAACAGACTCTTCAAGCAAAACTATGAAGGTTAGGACTTCGTAAAATATCCAAAACTAATCTTCCAGGACTCCTCTTTGGTAGGACCCCATTTAATTCCCACAGTAGTTAGATTACAACAAAAGAGATTTCCATGCATTTATTCATTGGTTTCTGGGGACCACTCACCAGACTTGTTTCACCCCCTCCTAATGAAAAGTCAACCTCAGATGAAGAAAATGAGAAATTTTCAGAGCTCATATCCCTGCAATAATCAAGCAAAGATCCATCTCAGCAGTTGCAAACACAATGAGTGAGAAAACCATCACGGTAATTGCTGACCTTATTTTTATTTAAACCAAAAAGAAAGAAAAAAACTATGGAGAGTATATAAAAATCCAGAAGCATACCTATTGGTGGTCAAATTGCTAGAGCCATCATCATTCTGAGGCCCCACAGTTGAGCTACGTGCGTCTGCACCAATAATGATAAAACTATTACCCTTTCTGACATATATCTATACCGTGGACAACAAAAAAATTAAAAGAAAAACATGTAAACAAAAAAGCTGATAGTAACTAACCAGAATTCAATTCATCAGATATTGAGGAAAGGTCACATATCAGGGAAACACTGGAGATTGAAATTGGGATTTGCAGAGGGTTTTTAAATTCAATATCCACCTTTACAGCTTCTGCAATGGATGAAAATCAAAACATTAAAACCATCTGTCAATTCCAGGGCATAAAGGACAACTCTTGCAAGACATTTCAACCTCGTCTCCATATCATTTGCAGTTTTGACTAAAAGGATATTCAAACTGAATATGTACTCCTAGAAAGAATTTTACAAACACACTTCCTAAAAAATAATTCTTTACAAATAGAACGAGCACATTTTCTTTGTCCCGTTTCCCAGCTTGGGATGTCCCATCATGCATGTCCACTCTCCAAAAGTAACAGATGGGATTATATTACCCTTATTTCAAGTAAAGATGTTTTAGTCCGAGTAAAACAATAATTGATGTCCCTCCAAACAGATAGATTTAAACAGATGGACTGACAAGATGAGACGACAGTACACGTGTGCCATTTTTTTGGCCCCTCTTGACCACCTGATCTATACAGTCCAGAGGCAGGAAATTGGTTATCAAATGTTGCAGAACAGAAATTAAAAAGTAATATATTGCCAAATTATTCATTAACTGATATGATACAATATTGTTTGATAAAGCACCTTCATATGAAATCCTATCACCTTCATACCTCCAACCACACAAACATTTGATTCTCTGTACTCCGAGACAAGTTTTGATTGCAACTCCAACCAGTTAGTCCTGGCAGTCGGCAAGGATGGAATCATGTCCTCCTCTAAAGAGCGCCACAAAATTTCTCTAACAGAAGCCTGGAATGTTAAATAAAGTTTTATAGGTCAAGTAAATAGGTATAGCCCAAGTACACATGAAATATTCAAAAGAGAACACTCAGTTACAAGTTAGAAGCTAGAAAAGGATACAGGAAAAACAACAGTGACATCAACAACCAGCTGTCCATCAACTAGAGTCAATACCACTTTTAAACAGTCCTATTTAAGCAAATCAGAAGACCAAGAACCAGGGACTTCTAGTATGTTCTCACAAGATTTTATTTTATTTCTATAAGTAAATACCATGTTTCATTAAAAAATCGCTGGGGGCGTAAGATAAGTACACAAAGAGAATTAAAAAGGAATGCCTTCCCTAGCAAATGGTAGGACGGCATTTCTAGAAATATTTCTTTGGTAAGTGAGATAATTTTATTAACAACCATAAAAAATGGGACACGGGGTACCACACCAAACGTTCCTAGTTTGAGAAGTTAAAAAAAAAAAAAAAAAATCCTGGAAACATAGAATAGGAAGACAGCATCTGACATCCAATGGCATAGTAAATCAGAAAAAGAAAATCTTGAGTCCTTGATATTCCTCTTCTTATAAATATAAACAATGAATCTATATTTAAAAAATAGCAGATATAATTCAACTTACAACTGCAGGTGACGCATAAGTTCGATGATCTTCAAAAGCAACTTTGAGTGAAGAGATGTTGAGCTTGGGCAACTGAAGTTTCAATACCTCAAAGGTCTTCCCTGTTTTCTAAATTCCCCACGGAATAAAAAAAAAGGAGAGCTGTTAAAACTCAGCAAAGCTATACAAAAATCTGAAAAAAAATGTTAATGTTTAAATGCCTGACTCACAGTCAGTTCAATGAACGGCATGAAGTGCTAAACTTCAGTTTAATCGAAGACATAACATTTTAGTTCTAAAGAAAACTTCTCAAACCACTCTTCAAGGGAATTCAGAGTAGAGCTCAAACACATTTATAGCAGATGGATTGGTAAAAAATAGGAAACTTGTCTGAGGTTAGATCAAATAGCTTTTTTCATTAGAATGAGATGGAGGCTGAGGTTATAGGTTCAAGAAGACCCATTGAATGCACGTGTTACTTTTCAAGAAAAAAGTCAAGGATAATAACTAGAATACAAATCTATTAATATATACATATGTATAACTAGAATACAAATCACCTGAACAGTCTCAAGAAAGTCCTTCAGGAATAACTCCTGCATTGTCTTGGACTGATGAGTACAGGCCAAGACTTCCAACATGTGTTTGACAGCCAGCTCATGCATCCCAAGAATGGCATACCACCTAGACCAAACAAGTTTTTATTTTAAAAAAATGCACATTTTACATGCCAAAACTCATGAAAATTATGACAGCACCAAGCACAGATAACCTACTCTCCAATATGGAAATGAACATGATCTTTAATATGCCCCCATGTAGTTCCTTCAAAAACAGAAACAGCTGTTCTATAGGTGCGAACTGCATGTTTAATCTGGAAACACAAGGTAGAAGCATTTTCAAGGGGATCCAACATTTAGGCAAACTAAGCATTATTTTTTGTAAATTTTATAGCATAAATACCTGATCACTTTTTTTGTACTGATCACCAGAAAGAACAAGATGAAATCCAAACTTGCGTAACATAGGAGGTTTGGACAACAAGTAGCAATAAGATGCTTGCTCAAGCATTACAGCTGAATGTAAAGGTTCCTAAGAAAAGAAATTTGTTATGAGCAAAAACTAGATCTCTTTTAATTTCATTTCGGATAAGATTGTGCATTACCTCATCGCAGATACGGAAGTATACAACAGCAGCGTCTTTATGCTGATCTCTTGCCTTCAACATCTCTACCCACCAAAGACCACATCTCGTTGCATTTTGCTGACCAGATGACCCAATTTTCTGCAATGGATGTCAATTTAATGTTGTTGAACATCAATCAATGCCCAAACAGAGAAAAATAAATTCCAAGAGCATATTACTCATTGATAATTGTCAATGAAGCCACCCATTTTATAGAAAAAAAATGGCTGAAGGGAATGTATATGAATAAGCAGTTCAAACGAATATCTGTGATGGAAGAGGTAAATGAAGGTACAAAAAAGGAATTATTGAATAAACAGAATAATCAAGGAGCAATTCAAAGAAACTCAATCAACTCAATTATTTTACAGAAGTACTAAAAAATTATTGTTGTTCTTTAATTCGCAGTAAGATAAAGTAGGGGCAGACTAAACATACCAAATAAGTATTAAAAGCATTTTCCATGCAATACTCTGCTTCCTTTCTTGATTGATCCAACATGAAGAATGTAAGACCCATCATTTCCTGCAAAAACAAGAGAATTTTAGATTGGGAGATCCAATGAACAAGATAATAGTTACCGCATCACCGGCACCATCAAAAGAGCAACAAACAGAACTTCTGGCAGATGGACAAAACCATAAAATAAGCTAAATAACTGCAAAGGCTACAACAGCATGTCACAAGGTTATCAAAACAAAACTTTTAAAGCTGCAACACCTAAGAGGTCAAAACAATAGGCTTTCCTGTCAATTAAGCATCTTATTCATTAGGCCCCACATGCAGAGTTAAACAAAAGTTACAAAAGGAAGAGAAAGAGGTAGAAAAGCAGAAAAATAATAGCCAAATATAAATTACATGAACATAGTCAGCATATCCTCTAAAGTAGACACTTGACAACGCCTATATCTAAATCCACATGAAGCTTGCCCTAATTTACATGAGATGGAAATGCATTTGCACACTCATTGGTGCAGCTAAAAAACAATTGTTATGGTTAGATTCATTTAATCAATTTAGAAAAGGGAGATTAATTTTTATAGGTAAGAAAAGGGAGAATAACACATGAAGACATATTGCTCACTTTACCCCATAATCCATGGATTTATAAACAAGGAGAAGAGAATAAGAAAAGAGTTATCACACCTATATTAAATCAAAGAGAAATACTTTAGCCACAAAGACAAAAATAAATCTACAAACTGACGTGACTTGATGCAGTGCATCCGATTGTAAAGTTACTTTTAATGTAAAGTAGATCTAACGGATCACATGAAACCATGTCAGTTTGTGGGTTTACTTTTGTATAATCTCTTTGTGTCTATAGAAGTTTTCTAAATCAAAAGGGTGTACTTATCAGCTGATTATATTTTCTTTTTTTTATAAGCAAGAAAAATTTATTGAATAGAATGAAACTAGGCAAAATCCATGTACACAGGAAGTATACTAGATGAGACACCTAATTACATTCTAAAAAGCTGAAAAGTAGACAAAAACTCATGAACATTCCCGCTCTTTAGTACAATAGGAGAAAACCACAATAAAAGAGAGACTACAAATAATTTCCAGATTTCCCCCACTGCACGCTCCTTATTGTTGAAGCACCTATCATTCATTTCCGTCCATAAACACCACATTAAGCACAATGGTATCATTCGCCACACTGCTGCCAATTGAGGGCTATTAAGAGGCTTATTCTAGCATACTAGTAGATCTGCCACACTCTTAGGCATAACCCAACACAGTCCAGCTCTACTAAGAATGCCAGCCCATAACTCCCTAACCACTTCACAATGTAAAAGTAAATGATCAATTGATTCCCCATTTCTCTTACACATGAAGCACCACTCCAAAACAACCGTACCACATTTCCATAGATTGTCCACCGTCAAAATCTTCCCAAGTGCAGCTGTCCATGTGATAAAAGCGATTTTAGACGGCACAGAAACCCTTCATATGCTCTTCCATGGAAAAGAGTTAGGCTCGTGGACTGTCAAAACCTTGTGAAACGATTTAATAGTAAACTTCTTGCACCCCTATGTTTCCACAGCATGCGATCACTCTAATTATCTCCCAACTTCACTAAATACAAGTAGCTGAAAAAACCTTCAAACTCATCAAGTTCCCAATCCTAAGCATTTCTAGTGAGAGTAATATTCCAAAGTACAGTCCCATTTACATGAGACAGCACCTCTGAAACTGTTGCCTGCTGGTTTCCAGCCAAACTGTAGACGACCGGAAAAACAATGTAAAGAGGTCTCTCGCCACACCATGCATCGAACCAAAACGGGTTCTTGCTCCCTGAACCACCTCAAACTTCAGCTGTTTTTCAAAAATGTTCCACCCCTTTCTCATGAATTTACATAAGCTAACAGCATACGGCCCCTTACCCTCCTTAGAGCACCATCCCCCCCACTCACTTCCATACTTCTAATCAATAACCTCTCTCTACAACGAGTTCTCTTCCATTTGATATCGCCACAACCACTTTCCTAATAATGTCTTATTAAAAATGCTCAAATTTCGCACCCCCAAACCACCATTCACAAGCGGGCAGCACACCCTTTGTCAGCCCACAAGATGAAATTTGTTCTCCTCCCCCATGCCACCCCACAAAAATCCTCTAAACAATGTTTCCATCCAGTTTGCCACTCCCACCAGTAATAGAAAGAGAGAGCTAGTAAGTAGGAAGATTGGAGAGGGTGCGTTTGATAAATGTTAATCTCCCCCCTTTTGATAGATGTATCCACTTCCAACCCGACAATCTTTTCTCAATCTTCTCTACCACACTGTCCCAAATACTCTTTTCTTTGAAAGACGCCCCCAAAGGAAGCCCAAGATATTTCATAGGAAGAGAGGCAACTTTGCAGCCTAGCAAGTCCGCAATAAAGTTAATATTCCTCACGTCCCCCACCAGTACCAATTCTGACTTCTCCACATTCACCTAGAGTCTCGAAACCGTTTCAAAACACAACAAAACAGCCCTTAAGGCTTGAATCTGGCCACAATCTGCATCACCAAAAATAGGGGTATCGTTCGCAAATAATAAATGGGAAATGGAGCTAACACCATTACTACTGTTGCCCACCAAAAAACCAGCAATAAAGTCCCCCCTTACTGCAGCCTCCATCATTCAACTCAATGCTACCATAACGGTGACAAAAAGAAAAGGGGATAACGGGGTCCCCTTGTCTCAAACCCCTCGAAGTCTGAAAAAATCCACATGATTTGCCATTGACTAATACAAAGAACCATGAGTCCTTGCCGGGAACAGTGGCTCGGGCCCACTTGCCAATGGGCCAGCTTTCGCTTGAGTCCTCCTCCAGACAGAGCCTGATTTCTTTTGGGCAAAAATCCTTCCCATAGGCTGAGGCCCATCACCTTGTCCCTGTACCTTACCTTTTACCATTTAACTGTGCATTGCTGTTGGGGTCACTGGGCTGAACTGGAGCCCTGTCTCTTGAGCCCACAACACCTCCCCTTAAGTCTTCTGCACACACTCCACGGCCCAGGCCCACCTCTCCTTGTACCTCAACACACCATTTTAACCAAGACACTTTATCAATCAACTCTCCCAACTAACTCTCCATTTTAGACAATATCTGCAACAACATTTCCTCTTTCAAGTCAGCAGCTTCTCTGCTACCCCCTTCATGTAACTAATTACCAACCATAAAAGTGGCACCACCTAACCACGACAGACCTGCTGTTCTGCACACTTCACAGCTCGAGGCCTCTCCATCTCTCTACTACCTTGAAGAACCTCTCTGTACGATCGAAGGTTTGAAATTTGCAACGCCGTCGCTGGTGGTAACAATCACTCAGAACCTCTTAATGCTTCTAGCTAGGACTATAAATGAACCAGTCTATTCAATAGCTCGTTCGGTACTCACTCGGTTAAACTCGAATCGAACTTGACTCATGAAAAAAAAAACTCGATCGTGAAAGCAAATACCTGCTTGATTAGTAAATGACACAGATCCAACAAAACTCGACTCGACTCGGCTAAGACTCGTTAAGGCCTACTCATTTATGCTCGAGTCGACTCGATTAAAACTCATTCATATACTGATAAATATATACATATACCTATGTATATATACATATATATTAGCTAATAATATAAGCATACCAATTTTATAATTAAATATATAATATGTAATAATTTCATATACTAGTATGTGGGAATCATATATAAAATAGATATATGCTATCATATTAACTGTATGTATTAATAATATATGTAGGCATATAATATATTGTTATTTTGGATAAATATCAACTAATTAGATATTAATTAGTTTTAAATTTTCAAAATTTTATAATTCAATTGAGGTTCTACTTGTTAGTTGTATAAATTCAATATTAGATCTTTTATTTTTTTAATTTATTAATTATTAAATCTTATTCAAAAAATAAACAACTCGAGCTCGAGTGCGACTCGACTTGAACTCGGCTCGACTTGAACTCGTTTGTGGGATGAGCTCGAGTTGAGAGTTTAGCTTATTGAATCGAGCTCGAACAAAGAATATAAAAAAAAATTTCTCAAGCTCAAGTATTTTGAGTCGAGCCAAGCTCGGCAAACGAAAGACCGGCTCAGCTCGGCTCGATTACAGCCCTACTTCCAGCTTCCTTCAACACAACCACTAATTTTCTCCAACGCACTCCATCCCTATCCCCTGGAATAAATATGAAACTCCGATGTCCCCCCCCCCAACCAAACTCCACCAAAGCCATGTAAACTCCCTTGGAATTAGTGCAGCATTGTGCAATATAACCCCTATCCCCATTCCGATGAGCAGTGTAAAAACCCTTTCCCTCAACCTTCAGACACTCCTCCAAGGCTTTAATAAACCATCATACTATCCCTAGCCCCAAACTCATATTTTTTACAACTTTCCACCCTCTCCAATAAGATGCACATACCGTCCATCCCTTAACACCTCAAACAACTTAGATTCAATAATAACACATTTCGTGGGAGGCATTTTCCTTCCTACATTGCCAGAGAATACGCAGTCAAACGTCTGTAACCACCATCAGAATCAATAGAAGAAAAAATGTACAGAGAGAAAAGTGTACCCAATGTGGGACTTAGCTAGATATAAAATTGATTATATTTTCTTCCTAAAGATCTTCCCCCATCCCCCTGTAGAAAATAGGATTCCCTCCATTTCACTTGAAACAGAGAGTACACATTTAGGGCAAAACATAGGGTATGTTGGTCATTGTATTTCCAAAACATGGGGTATTTTTTATAGTTAAAAGAAATTTCATTGCCAATAAAAGAATAATAGGTGTAGCCTATGGGCACTTATNTTAGGCGATAATTCGACAATGCAAGTTCATAATCCCGCAACATGAAGGCATAGTCACCCAAAACCCTAATTTGTGATTCAATGGAGCTAAAGGTATACCTACAACATTGCATGTAAAAACTAAATTAGAAGAACACAACAACAAAAATGAGAAGCAAGCAGAGACAGGTTGTTAGAACTTGTGTACAGCATACATAGGGCCAGCAGGAGAATCTGTCGCATCTTCTTTCCCTTTCCTCCACCATAAGTTTTTTATTTGGTTCCTAAAACCTTTTCTCGTGGCAGCAACCTACCCATGATAAATATGACATAGAAAATAAAAAATAAAAACAAACTTTAGCGCAATTATACATGGGAAAAGTACAAGATTCCTATCGCCTATGAACTCAAAAATTGCTTGCATACAATACCTCTTGATTCAGCGCTCGTATTTTTTGCTCCATGTAAGGAATGATGTGTTTAGATGATAAATCTTGCAAAAGATCTTTTATCTGTTCCCATGTTATGCAAATAGATACCACAGTCAATCTTGCTGATGTAAGCAAGAATTTGAATAATTACCTATAATAACTTTTTTAAACCATTCACTAGGATAATGAAAAGTGATTTACCTCATTACAATCATCAACGTTAAGGAAGCAACCAAGACGCTGACTAGGTGAATCACCAGATTTCTGTCACAGTACATACAACTATGGCCTTAACAAAACTCACTAAACTATGGCCTTAACACAACTCACTTTATACTATAATATTTTTTCACAAATGACCCACTTTATACAACAATGAAAAACAGCAAAATATCATCTTCTAAGAAAGAGGTGAAGACAAAACAAATACATCCGTAAAGTAACTTACATAAGGAGCCCAAGGATTATCTTGACGCTCAACCAACTCATGGTCAGAAGAATTAATACAAAGTAATTGACAGTCATGTAAGCCAAAGGTACTCCTCATGTCTGTTAAAATCTTAGCTGCTCTGCAAGAAGAAATAAAGTCCAAATAAGAAGCATATCCTAGATAAGCGACAAAGTTCTTTCCTCGAAAAGGGAAGTCATAGTACCAAAATTATATGCTATATCCAAAAACAAAATTAATGGGAATATAGGAAAGATGTTGGGCAGATTTTTCTATATTTATGATATACGAGGCTGGGGATGGGCCTAAGATTTGGTTTTGGCACAATCTGTGATATGGTAAAAAAAATTTGAAGGATGATTTCCCAGTATCATATAATATTGTAGAAGTGGATGTCAGTGGAATATGACATTTATCAAGCAAGTTCATGTTTGGGATCTAGAAATGGCCACCTTTTTTTTTTAACTTATTGTATTCTCTTTGATTGAATAGTGTGGGAGAGGCCAGAATCTATTGGATTCCTTCCAAAAGGTTGTAATTTGAAGTTGTCTTTTTGCTATGCTATTATTCCCCATGACGTCATTTCTTTATCATGGAAGTGCATATGGAAGAATAAGACCCCTATAAGAGTGGTTTACTTTACTAGGCTTGCGTGTGAAAATGAGGCATCGGTGGCAGACTTCATGGAAATGTAGGGTGGCTCAATCCCATGGAATGTGAGCTTTATTAGGGCGGCCCATGATTAGGAAGTTGGCAGCTTTTCTGATTTTTTCAGACGCACAGCATGAGGTTGAGAACTCAGGGAACTTACAAGATGTGGTAGTGGGTACCCGCTAGAAAATGTACATTTTTCGTTCGTTCCTTCTCTCACAAATCTGCAACAGAATCACTTTCCTTGGAAAAGCATTTGGAGAAATAAGGCACCTCTCAAGGCGGTATTTTTCACTTGGACAGCTTCTTTGAGCAAGATTACTATGTATAACTTGCGGAAATGTTGGGTGATTGTTGTGGACTGGTGATATATGTGTAGGAAGAATGGCAAGACAATGGATCATCTACTACTACATTGTGAGGTAGCCAAGGGGTTATGGGATGATGTCTTCAAAAGATTGAAGCGAGCCTAGGTTATACCTGCTATTGTGGTCGAGCTTCAAACCAACTATGTGGAAGATTGTTCTTATTTGTATTCTATGGTGCCTACAGAAGGAACGAACCGGTTGGACTTTTAAGATAAGAAGCGCTCATCAGAGGAGATTAGATTGTTCTTTATTAAAACTTATTCCTATGGGATAAAGGCTAAAGCTGTAGATTTCAATGGCTTAGATTTTCTTGATTTTCTTGTTTCTATTTCTTCCTCCTAACTAGATGTTACCCACTTGTATACTCCATGTACTAGGGTTATGACTATTCTTATTAACATAATATTTTACTTCTAAAAAAAAGAGTGGTTTTTTTTGTTTGGACAGCAGCATTAGGAAGAATTTTGACCTTGGATAATTTAAGAAAGAGAACCTCTAGGGGTTGGCTTAAGTGGTAAGAGTTTTGGTCTTGGCGGTATGCTCCATCCAGGCATAAGGTTCGAACCCTTGGTTGCAAACAATTTATAAGGACCATCGGATAGGGGAAATTTTTCCTTAAATTATCCGAGGTGCACTTGCAGGAAACTCCTTGCCAAGAGCTTGTGCACCCCCGAAATTAGTCCCAGACACCCAATGCCAATAAAAAAAAGAGGCATTTATTAGTGATGGATTGGTGTTTCATTTGTAGCAACAACAGGGAATCCATCAACCATCTTTTGCTTCATTTAGTATGGCTAGAGTCTAAAGAATTGAACGTTGCAATTTCCCATCTTCCATAGTAAAATGGGTAACGCCTAATAAAGTGGTGAAGCTATTGGACAGTTGGCTCGGTCAATTCATTAATCATTGATGTTAGACGCTTGGAGGATGTGCTCCATTTTGTGATGCGGTGCGATTGCAGAGAATGCAATTTCCATTATTTGACGACAGAGAGAGAACAAAGATGGTTTTAAAAGATCATTTGTGCAAGAATCTTTAAGGGTGGATGACAATTATAAATAGTTTTTAGTTTTGCTAGTTTTATATGATTTAAGGATATGTTTTTTTTTATAAGTAGGAAATTTATTAATAAACGTAATTAGGCATAGCCCAAATACACAGGAAGTGTACATAGAGAGACACCTAATTACAAGCTTACCCTGAAAAAATTTAAGGATATGTTATTGCCCCTCTACTATTGATAGTTTAAGAAACACAATAACACTATTTGCAATAACCTAAAAAGTTATCATGGATCATACATCTAAGGCTTCGTTTGATTACTGAACTCAATTGAGTTCGGTTTAATTTTAAGCTAAGTCTAACATCCAAACATTCAACTCTCAAATTACTAAACTCATCCCAACTCAAAACCTTCTTACACATGGGATCCACAACCTTTTTCAACTTAAAACATCTTTATACGTGAGACTCGCAACCTTTTTTAATTTTCCATAACAAGTATTAAACTCATCTTAACATCCAAACACACTTTAAACTCAGTTTAGATGGATCCCACATAATTCTCTTTACTACTCAACTCACTACTATTCATAAAGAACTCAACTCAGCTTAACTCAATTCAACATTAAACGCAGCCTAAATTGAGAATTCTCACAATAAAATTGAGTCAATTATGCATTGAACATAGAGGCATCATTTCCAATCAAAATGTATACTAAAAAGATGAATTACTGGACTCATCCGTGTATAAGTGATATCCATACACGAAGGCAACTTAAAGAAGCCATACAACTATTTCAGTTAGAAGGAATTACTCAATACCCTAAATCAGCACTATTAAACGTTGTAACACTCTTGAGTCATTACATAAATTACAAGCTCAACGAAATTCAGTCTTTGATTTGGAAGTTCACCAAATTTTACATTGTGTTATACATAACAGAAAGTACTACTTAGGTGCCGTTTGGATAGTGAGCTGAGATGAAAGTTGAATAAAACATTATTAGAATATTATTTTTTAATATTATTATTGTTTTGAAATTTGAAAAAATTGAATTGTTTATTATATTTTGTATGAAAATTTGGAAAAGTTGTAATGATGAGATGAGATGAGATGAAACACTTCTTGTAACCAAAGGGGGCCTTAATTAGTGATTTCTACCTGAGTTACTAAGTTTTCCATAAGATGTAAATTAAATTGTGTTTTCCATATTTAAACTTGTATTTATTGCTAGTATAATCTCACAACTTGTCATATAATAGTTTCCAACATAACAAGAAAAGAGAGAACCAGTATACTTCTCTTGATCGCTATCTTGATAATCGTGGACCAATAAATAATGCTTTAAAATCTTCGGGTCCATTGCACCATCATTGAGAAGAGAAGGCAATTTGTTGGTGTTAAAAAGGTCAACAAATCTGTTAATAGGCTGTTCATCCTTCGAGGAAACAACCAAAAGGCCTGCAAATATATTTGAAGAAAAAAGTTGTATTTGTATCAATATAAGTAACATGGTTTTGAGAAACCCTCGTCCCATTAATTCTTGTCACCAAAAAAAAAACTCTCATCTCTTTAACACAAAGGAAAAAAATCATAGTTTTGAGAAACTCTCTTCCTATTAACAGAATGGATGAGCGTAAAAAGTAGATAGGAGAAACATAATATAAGGTTATAACAAGCTCAGAAACTTACATGCCACGGGATGGTCAAAAGCTTCATGGTCTGAAAAAGACATGGTTCGTACGAGTTCTTTATTGAAAAACTCAAACCATGAGGGTTGAATTTCAGATTCAGAGCCTGCACAGGGAGGTTATTACCTATAAATGCAGCATAAGTGATGTTTACAACAACTAAAAATCAAAAAATTATTGCAGTTCATTCCTATCCTAACTACACGAGTAAAACTCTCAAATTGAAGTATTGAGTAAAAATGATAAGCTGCACTGAATAATTTTGAACAAAGGAAAAAATTACTCAAAAGAAAATTACTCAAAAGAAATCAGCCAGAATAAATTGCCTATGCAGGAGCTTAAAAAGACTATCTCCAAGAAGAAGAAGAAGAAGAAAAGTCACCATGCAGCTGCTAAAAAGAAAATTACTCAAAAGTAATCAGCCAGAATAAATTGCCTATGCAGGAGCTTAAAAAGACTATCTCCATTCACATAATTCATGTAATTGGGAACTGTTTCAGAAATATTAGAATGGATATTCTCTTATATACATCCAATGTACTTGGGCTATGCCAATTGATATTAATAACAATTTTCACTTATCAACAAATTTGTCTTTTGATAGGTACGAATTTTTTAGAATGGATAGTAGGTGTTTTCTTTTGTATATTGGCTTAAGATTCAATAATATCTTATTATTGCTTATCAAAAAGAAAAATAATGGATATTACTTACTGGAGAGTAGATTACTAGTTTGAGGGGGCTCAGAATACAAATCATCTTTCTCCCCAGCCCGGGTAATAACCTGTTTCAATCGCTCTTTTGCCACCTATTTGTATAAAAACAAAAAAAAATCAGATGGGAGCAACACAATATACTGATAAAGAGAATATTATCTGGTTCGTACAATTGAAGATGCAAAATGCGGTTAACATTTGGGAAATAACAGTTCACCTGAACTAATAACGATACTCTCCATGTGTTCATTTCATGGAATCACTTGAAAAACTTAAACAATATAACTGAAAACTAGCATATATCAGGTCTTAAATCAATAATTGTTTAAGTGGAACTCCAAATTCATCATGTTTCCCCTCCCTATGCTGCCTGTTTCGTAATGATGCCTTTTTCTTTTAACAGAGTGAATGCTCATAAATTCATCCAACGCTTTGCAAGATATTAGGTACTGCATTTTCCTTTCTCAACCGTTTGGTTGCCAAGAAAATGTAGAGCAACTAAATTATTGTTTTTTATAAGTAGAGTAACTAAATTATAATGATGATGTTTTTTCGTTACATATGATGCTGCTTTATACATATAAAAGTCTTATGCTGCTTTCTGACTATTCCCAACAGCTCTGTTAAGCTCCGTTCAGAGAAGGTTTACGGTTTATTAGGATTTCATTTTTCTTGCATTTCCTGTATTTTCTCATAAACCAAATTGCACGCTATGCAATTACCTCCAAATTCGGGTGCCGAATATCCGAAGCATAAAATAATCGTAACTTGAACTTCTGAATCCGGTACGGTTGATCACTCGCTGTTCGCACAGGTACTGAAACCAATGGAAACGATCCAAACATTCAAGCAACCATCAGATTCCACGCAAATTATACCATAAAAAAAATCTAACATACACGTGTATTTGTCTATGGATAACGGTTTATGCATACATATATATAGGGAGAGAGGCAGAGAGCTGCGTAGTGTTTACCGTCAATGTTGTTGAAGACGCAGAAGGGGCTGAGCATCTCAACGAGGGAAAGGCCGTTCTTAAGGCAAGCTTCTTCGACGAGAGGAGTGGAGAGCACCATGACAACGGGAGTGATCTCATCCAATAGCAATTTGCCAAGTGGCGTACTCGCCGGATCCATTTTCTTCTTCCCCCGCTGCCCTAAATTGCCGTGAGGGGGAGCTAATCTAAAAGGCTTCAATGGCCGGACAGAGTCACTCGCTGGGTTGGGTTGGAAGGACTCTGGCTGCGCAGATGAGTCAGATCTCAAGCGACAATGGAGGACGATTTGTAAGAAAAAAGCTCGTTGCAACTTGGAAATGCAAATTCCCCTCTTTCTTGCATCTTGATTCCTTGCTATTCAGAAGTTTGGATTATGAGATCCGTTCTGTTGGGCTGCGGAGGAGTCCGGTCTATCCATAGGCCTTTCATTGAGCCCATACGAGTGGGCTCCTTTCATTCCCAATAGAAAGGGTTGTTGTTCTATTCGGCAGTTCAAAATCCAATAGAAAGGGTTGTTCTCGTCCAATTGACTTTTTCCCCCTGGAGAGAGAGTCCAATCGATATTTGAAAAAGAGGGAACAAAAATAGTGCGTAAAATCTTTGGGGGAAAAATGGTTTATGGGACCATCTCAATGCTTGTGAACCTCAAACAAACTGAGAAACAAAGAATAAATTTAAAAACAAACTTTTGTATTGGAATTTATGAAAATTGCTAGATAGAATTAAAAAATTGTTTGAATATAATTTTATAAATATATTTTTATTTTGAAGTTTATAAAATTTATATTTTTGTATTTGGATAATGCTTAGATAAAAAGTTTATAAGTTATTTGAATAACAAATTTTAAGAGTATTTTTGTTTTAGAGTATAAAAATTGTATTGATTTTTGTATTTAAATAATAATTGGATGAGGAGTTGAAATGGATCTCCTTCTTTTTTTTCTTTTTTTCTTTTTTTGTATTTTATATGGAGTTGTAAAGTAGTCACAAAATAGTTGTGAGTGAATTGTTTTTTAATTTTTAATTTAAACATATTTGGTTTGATTTTAAAAAGTCTTAAAATTTGGTGAAACCAAGCAAAGCCAATAAATCAAAACTTGAAAGCAGATCTTCTATTGCTGTAGGCTTGTATTGTAGCCTCTCATCATGAATTTCATGAAAATCTGCACTACACTTCATTCTCCCAACAATTCCATTAACGAGAAAGACTGCGCGACTTTACTTTTTTTATAAAGTAATAAAAAGTTTTATTAAGGCACGTAAACAGGTATAATCCAAGACACAATAAGTATACAAACATAAATACCTAAATACAAGATAAGAACTAGGAGAAACTAAAAGAAAATCATGAAAATTATCCTCATTCAATACAAGAACATTCGCTCAAAGACATGTTCAGAATAAAAAATCTCTGAATTCTCCCAAGAAACGTTCTTTATCATCAAAACAATGACTATTCATTTTCAAACATAAGCACCACATCAAACATAAGTGATTCACTTCTAAATAGCAAAAATGCAATGACTAACCACAAACCCTTTCCAACAAGCTAAGAGATCTACCATTCTCTTAGACATCACCCACGTAATACTCGGCCTGCTGAAAATCTTATCCCAAAAAGTCTTAGCCACCTTACAATGCATAAACAGATGATCAATGGGTTCATCATCTTTTTTACACAAAAGTCGCGAATCTAAACAGATTATACCATGTTTTCTTAAATTATTCATTGTCAAGTTTTTCCGAATAGACACCAACCATAAGAGAGAAAAATCAACTTTATTAGGAACTTTGGATCTCCAAATGCAATTCCAAGGAAATTGGTTGAGAAATGTCAAGTTAGCGTATTATAGTAAGAGCTAACAATAAAAATAGAATTTTCAACATGTTTCCACAACAGTCTATCCTCCATTCCCTGCACAAACTTCATATCATACAACCAATTGAAAAAAAAAATGAAACAATGGGCACTTCTCATTGTTCTCAATCACGACCATCTCTAATAAATCTCGCATTCCATTGAGAGATATTATTAGAAAAGGTCACATGATCAGCCACAATGGTTTATTGGTCCATTGCAATCTTAAAGATAGAAAGGAGAGCATTCTTAAAAGCCAAGTTCCCATACCAAAGATCATGCTAACGTTATCCTATCACCTCCACTTGCCTTTAAACGAAACATGGTTGAAAGAAGCCACCAACCATTCTGAATAGATTTCCACAAACCTACACCATACACAATTTCTTTTTTCTTTTTTGCTTTACATGCAGTGGTAGGTGATCCAAGATTTGATCTTCTCTTCTTATTCGTTTTTGCCTCTTATCTCTTCATGTTTGTTTTATTTTTTCTTCAATTTTTTGTTTTCTTCATCTTATTCACCTGTGGTCCGAAAAAAAAAAATACAGCCATATAGACAAAGGCAAGGCAAATGCAAACACAATCCCTTCAATTTTGTATGAAAACATAAATTTGTACAAATTCATTAAATAAATAAGGAAATTATTTTCTCTGATTGCACATATACATGAAAGGAAATTCTTCTTTCTGATTGCAGGATGTGTTATTTCTTTTGATGTGGGTAAGGTTGAAGAGGGTTGAGTAGCGAGCGGCAGTGTAAGCGGCGTTGTTGGCAATTGCCCAGTGGTGAGCGGCGGTGGAGAATTTCAGGAAAAGAGAACGAGGTGGGAGGCAACGAGAGAGAGAAAGAAGCTAAGGGAGGGAGAGTGGTGGTCGGAGAGGCTTACCGACGTGGACTTGAAAGAGATGAGTAATTCTTTCCCTCAGGATGGAATCTCTATGATCTGGACCCACATTAGCTGCGAAACGGCATCTCTTTTTTTGTTTTGTGAATAAACAGCCATATCTTACATCATTAACTCCATTTTTGTTGACATTTACATGCATTAATATCAAGAAAAGATCAACATAAAGCCATAAAATATCAGAACTTGATCCATTAACAGTACGTCACACATGGGATTGTAACGTCAATGATTAATGCAGTGCATTTCAACCAAGCAAGTGGACTTACACAGTGCAAAGGCATCTATCTATTCATGACCCTACAAAAAAAGTACCATGCATGTTATTGTTGAAAAGCATCTAATCATTATTCTTATTATTTTATTTGAGAATATGCGATGATGAGAAACTATATTAATTAACCAAGACACGACAAAATTACACATCAAGAAGGAAAAGCAATGAATTAGATTGCAGATCCCTAGAGAAATCTATGTTAAAACGATGTCAATAAAAGCTATATATTTCTCAGAAAAATACTCTAACCACAAAGTGATTACATAAACGGCATCTCTTTCAAATATTAGAGAATCTAATGCTTTTTGTACCCTTCATCCAGCTATATCCCTCATAAATTCATACAAACATGTATCCTGCATTGGTTTTCAGCTAGCTTTGAAAACCAACAATACGTGGATTGTAGAGTGGATGGGACATGCATATAATAGTATTATTTATTGCATTGGTTTTCAGCTAGCTTTGAAAACCAACAATACGTGGATTGTAGAGTGGATGGGACATGCATATAATAGTATTATTTATTCTTTTAGCCGCATACCTTTCAAATATTTATGTATGATGCAAGTCAAACAAGTTAAAATGCAATCATGAAACATAATTAGATGTTTGAGATAAATATATATTTATTTATTTTTCACATTTTAAAATGGAGTCAATTATCTGAAAACTAAATATGTTACACAGGTGACTATATCTAAGCAATAATAACAATAAAACAAAAGGGTAAATTTTATTTGAATTAAATAATTACCAAAAGTAATGATGATGAAAGTATTATGAAAGTAATGATGATCAAGACGATCTCAGCAAAAGTAAACCAACGCTAAAGGCGCTTTAAAAATTCAATAAAATTTTGCTCCATGATTCCAGATTAATGATTTTATCGTTTTGATTGTTTTTTCCCAAGTAACTTTTGGATTGAAAAATTATAATTAAAGATAAAGTGGAGGAATATGGATCCTCAACAAAATATTTATCCTGTAAGTGTGAAATGCTTTGATGATAATTTTATGTGCATTAATATCAAGAAAAAAATCAAAGTAAAGCCATAAAAGATCAGAACCTAATCCATTAACAGTACTTCACATATGGGATTGTAACATCAATGATTAATGCAGTGCATTTCAACCAAGCAAGTGGTCTTACACAGTGCAAAGGCATCTATCTATTCAGGACCCCATAAAAAAAGTACCATGCATGTTATTGTCGAAGAGCATCTAATCATTGTTCTTATTATTTTATTTGAGAATATGCGCATAAAGATGATGAAAAACCATATTAATTAACCAAGACCATGACAAAATTACACGTCAAGAAACAAAAGCAATGAATCAGATTGCAGATCCCCGACAAATCTATGTTAAAAGGATGCCAATAAAAGCTATATATTTCTCAGGAAAATACTGTAACCACAAAGTTATTACATAAACGGCATCTCTTTCAAATATTAGAGAATTCAATGCTTTTTGTACCCTTCATCCAGCTATATCCCTAAAAAATTAATACAAACATGTATCTTGCATTGGTTTTCAGCTAGTTTTGAAAACCAACATTACGTGGATTGTGGAGTGGGTGGGACATGCATATAATGGTATTATTTCTTCTTTTAACCGCATGTCTTTCAAATATTTATGTAATGATGCAAGTTAAACATGTTAAAACACAATCATGAAACATAATTACGCGTAATCATGAAACATAATTACATATTTGAGATAAATATATATTTTTTATTTTTCACCTTTTAAAATGGAGTCCATGATCTAAAAACTAAACATGTTACACAGGTGACTATATCTAAGCAATAATAACAAGAAAACAAAAGGGTAAAGTTTATTTGAATTAAAAAATGATCAAAAGTAATGATGATGAAAGTAATGATGATCAAGACGACCTCAGCAAAAGTAAAACAACGCTAAAGTCGCTTTAAATATTCAATAAAGTCTTGCTCCATAGTTCCAGATTAATGATTTTGTCGTTTTTGTTTTTTTTCCCAAGTAACTTTTGGATTGAAAAATTATAATTAAAGATAAAGTGGAGGGATATGGATCCTTAACAAAATCTTTATCGTGTAAGTGTGAAATGCTTTGGTGATAATTTTACGTATGTTAATATCAAGAAAAGATCAAAGTAAAGCCATAAAAGATCCGAACTTGATCCATTAACAGTACTTCACACATGGGATTATAACGTTAATGATTAATGCAATACATTTCAACCAAGCAAGTGGTCTTACACAGTGCAAAGGCATTTATCTATTAATGATCCTATAAAAAAAAGTACCATGCATGTTATTGTCGAAGAGCATTTAATCATTATTCTTATTATTTTATTTGAGAATATGTGCATAAAGATGATGAGAAACCATTTTAATTAACCAATACCATGACAAATTACACGTCAAGAAACAAAAGCAATCAATCAGATTGCAAATCCCCAGACAAATCTATATTAAAAAGATGCCAATAAAATCTATATATTTCTCAAGAAAATACTATAACCACAAAATAATTACATAAACGGTATCTCTTTCAAATATTAGAGAATCCAATGTTTTTTGTACCCTTCATCCAACTATATCCTTTAAAAATTCATACAAACATGTATCCTGCATTGGTTTTCGGCCAAGTTTGAAAACCAACAATACGTGGATTGTGGAGTGGGTGGAGCATACATATAATGGTATTATTTATTATTTAAACCGCATGCCTTTCAATTATTTATGTAATGATGCAAGTCAAACAAGTTAAAACACAATCATGAAACATAATTACATGTTTGAGATATATATATTTTTATTTTTCACATTTTAAAATGGAGTCCATGATCTAAAAACTAAACATGTTACATGGGTGACTATATCTAAACAATAATAACAAGAAAACAAAAGGGTAAATTTTATTTGAATTAAACAATAATAAAAAATAATGATGATGAAAGTATTAGCAGAGATGAAAGTAATGATGATCAAGATGACCTCAGCAAAAGTAAATCAGCGCCTTAAATATTCAATAAAGTTTTGCTCCATAATTCCAGATTAATGATTTTGTCGTTTTGGTTTTTTTTCTCCAGAGTAACTTTTGGATTGGAAAATTAAAATTATAGATAAAGTGGAGGGATATAAATCCTCGACAAAATTTTTATCCTATAAGTGTGAAATGCTTCGGTGACAATTGTATGCGTTCCTTTACCAGCCAAGTAATTTCTTTCAATAATATTCTCGATTTGAATCATAAACCATTTCTACACTATTACAACAAATTTTGATAAGTACATAAGACATTAGTAGTCATACTAATATAGACTATAGTTATACTTATACTAATATAGTTATAATAAATCACTATAACTAATAGATTCTTGATTATCTATATGTGCACAAATTAAACAGCATTTTAAGTCAAAAAACTGTGAGCCAATCAAGTGAGACTCGTAAAGCAAGACCCAACAAATTTCACGAATCTAGACGGCTCAAACTTTTATAGCATTTGTCGAGACCTAGGCAGCTTCGGATTTTGCGTCATTTCTCGGGTTTCGAGTTTTACGAGCTTCAAATTTTACGATTTTTTTTAATCCTCAATTCAAGTACTTAACCCCCCATACTGAAACCGACAATCAAGATGACCGGGGCCATGAAAAAACTTACCAGCCTCGGGACTTACTTTGGGACGGCCAACACAGGCTGAGGCCAGTTCAATGGGAGACATCAACTGGGAGGAAAACGTCGGTCCCCGTACTTATCTGTCTCATTCGGAGGCAGTCATAAAGATAACAAAGCGCCTGAGAAGAATGTTGGCTCTAGTAAGGCTCATTTTTCCTTTCAACTGTTTTTGTTTGTATGTGCTTTGTTCGGCGTGCGTCAGATTCTAACTTTATCGTGCTTATGTAGAACGTTGATGTCCTGGCTTCTTAGATCGTGGAGGGTAGGGCCAGTATGGAGCAGGTTGATGGCTACACCCGATTTTTAGAGGCTGACATTGATTCTCTTCATGAGGAATCATCCAGCCTTCGGTCCGAACTTCTCATTGTTGAGAGTCTCCAAGCCCAGGACAGCTTTGCTCTACATGCGACTGATCTAAAGAGGGCTATCACTCAAGCAGAGGTCCTGTCTTTAGGGGATGTTGGACTCCTCTGAGCGCTCTCGGGTTGATGCTGAGAGGAAGTCCAATGAGGCAGTCGCTGCTTTGGCTTTCTTTAAGAAAGAGCGCAAGAGAATGACCAAGGTGTTGGCTAAAAGGAAAAAAGCGTTCTAAAAGGAGCGCCATGAGAAGGACACCAGGATCAATGAGCTGCAAGGGGAGTTGGTTGAGGCTCAGGCCACCTTTGACAGATATAAGAAAGAGCGTGTTGATGTTGACGCCCTCCAAGTTTGGTGAGGATGTCTCGGGAGGTGAACGAGTCGAGGGAGGCGTGAGGAAGATTAGATGCTGAGCTAATTGCTGCAAACAATGAGATTGTTCGTCTGCATCCCCAACTTTTCGCCGCTCGAACTGTCCAGGATAGGGCCTTTGCATATGGGTATGATGCAGGGTTGGCGCGTTTGAAGATACACCTGCTAACCAACCCTCAGGCTGACCTGAGGAGTCTCAACTTGAAAAACTTTCAGCCTGATGCCATTGCCTATCAATATGCTAATTCCATGAGTCGGAACATGATGCCAGATGCTTTCCCTCGTCCTCCGCCTCAACAGTGATGATTATGTAATAACGGTTTATTCCACATACAGCTATTGTGCACAATGTTAGAATAAAATAACTATATCGTCCACATGAGTTAAAGAAAGTGAACTGTTAGGTAGGCCTTGAGAGTTCTGTCAATAAGAGAAGAGTAATTAGATAATTCCTCATTTCTTCACAAATAAAACTTTAATACAGATCTAAATACCCCTCACATCATGCTTTCTCTAAAATTACTCTCTTATTATTTTATCTTATTATATATCACACAAAATAATTATAATAATAATTCTCACTTTCCAGTTTTTCCCCACTCATACACTTATATTGTATTTTATGCTTTTAATTAATAATTAAATAATAATTATTTCTACCCTAACTTTTGCTAGTTTCGTGCCCATTTATTTCAAAAAGTGAATTGGCTACTTTTGAATTGCCTACTCAAATAGAAGGCTAGGCCAATATTTTCCACACGTTAGTCAATGCATCATTACATACCCACATAAATTAAATCGTGGATCCCATTTAACAAATAGTGCAATTGAGCTCGTGCACAATTGTCTTATTAAAAAGGATAATTTTTTTTAAGTACATAAGACATTAGTAGTCATACTAAATAGACTATAGTTATACTTATACTAATTTAGTTATACTAAATCACTATAAAAATGGTAAAATTTAAACAAGTTTCAATAAGATATATAATATCTGACAGAAAAAAATGATACATTATTTGAAGGGGTTGGGTGTTGTCTGTGGTGGGGCTGTGTAAAAGAACCCACTAATAATAATAATAAAAAGGATATATTATTGGGAGGAAAAGGGAAATGGACTACTGACAGAACATGAATATCGCTATCAGACTTTCATGCAATAATATTTTACACCTTTTAACCACTTTGAATAATGAAAAGAATGAATGTAGAAAGCATGGGGTCGAGGCCACAATATTGATATATGATGTCATTATCTTATTGTATGTAATTAAACTTATTTTATTAATGGATGTAATTTGCATGGTAGTACTGTGTTTGGATGTTAGGTGATATAAAATGATCATTGATATGTGAATAATAATATTTTATAAATTTTATTGAGATATATTTGAATGTAAATAAGTTGATATATGTGTAGATAAATTTAATATTTTTATGAAGAGTTAAAAAACTAATGAATTCTTTCAATAATTAATTTGAAATCACTTTTAACAATCTGACCAAGGAAGTTAGAAACTTATTCATTAAGAAGGAATGCATGCATCATTCAGCAATGGATAGGAATAATGTTTAATAAAAAAATTCCCTAAAGTATTCCGTAAATTATTGTGGAATCAAAATCTTGCTTTTAATTACCTCGATCGAGATTTTTATTACTATATTATATTATTCCAAATCCCAAGTACTGCAGTGATCACCAACTTTGAAATTAAATTCAATATATATAATTATATATATAATCTATTCATTGCCAATTTTACATTAAATGATAGATTTATAAGTAAACTATAATAAATAGTTCACGTACAATCATCAAATATCGCATTATAAAATGATGAGAGGATTATAATATTTGAGGATTATAATATTTGTTGATCATTATCCAATTTTAAGGAATATCTAATATGATTTAATTAAGAGACTCACCCAAATAACCTACTTAATAATTCCATGAACGATGATAAGATATTATGTGATAAGGGGTAAAAGTGATTTTCCTTTTCTTATATCTCTGTCAATTCTAAAAATGGCAGCACTGATCAGTATTGATCTACTGGCCCATTCTCTTTAATTAATATACTTTTTATTTCTATATTTGTTAAAATTTACTCCTTTTTTTTCTCATTCATTAAATTATTCATTAATCATTTTTTTAAAACCATATTATTTTCTTGAAAAAAAAATTATTTCACTCAACTAGGCAACGAGACCCAACATTATCCGAGCACAAATAAAGCAGCATTTGAAGTCGGAAAACTATGAGCCAATCAAGCAAGACCAAACAAATTTTGCGAATCCAAACGACTCAAATTTTTATAGCATATGTTGGGACCTAATCAGCTCCGAATTTTGCGGCATTTGTCGAGTTATGGTTTTGCGAGCTCCAAGTTTTATGGTTATTTTTTTTCCTTTATCCAGGTACTTAAGTCCCCTGGACTGAAACTGACCATCAAGATGATTGATTCAGGTTTTCTTTGTGGAACTTGCATATTCCTGAGAAGGAGATGTATTTTTGCTACTGCTTTTTGCCTTAGATGGGAAGTTACCCATTTCTTTACCGTTCATAAGGTTTTTGGTGCAAGTAATGTTTTAAAGCTCCTTGCTCACATCCAAGTGAGTGATCGTTGTGAAGCGGCTGTCACAATCTCGTATGAAGCGCATGCTAGGCTTCAAGATCCTATTTATGGCATTGTTTCACATATTTTTGCTCTTTAAAAGCATGTTTTCACCATTTGACTTTCTTTTTTTTATGTATAAATGATTGAAACCCTAATTTGGATTAACTCCTAATTAATCAATGGCATTGTACTTTGTTTTCTACGGATTGTAAATCTACAAACTCAACTAGCATATCTGAATGAATTATAAGCAACTCAAAACTTTCTCGATGGTTCTATCAATGCAAACCCTAATGAAAAGTCCTACTGAATACCTTATCATCCACAAGATAGTCAAAGTTAGTTTCAATTAAAATTATCAATTACATGATACCACAATTCAGTACAAACAATATTTTCAATAATACCTCAATAATTTCATACGAAGAGAATCTGTTCATTGAGAACTCTTTTGGGAATTACATAAATTCATTCAACTCTAAGGAAAATGCCTCAAATGCTTGCTATAAGGAGGTTTCACATTTCGTGTCTTCTCTTGACTTGCACAAGAACAATATACAATGGACTCCCCAAGACGCTGATCATGACCTTTAGTCAGTTGTGTTTAGCTATATGTAGCAATATTCCTGAAGAGAGTATGGGCCTTAGCACAAGAGATCGACAGATGATCAAGACCATTTGTCAATTCTGAATTGATGTTACATGCATAGCTTGAATTGTTCACTTTGTTAGTTTGATATATACTACATTCCCTTTAAAACCTAATTCTCTCATTTTGTGCCAAGAACTTAAGTTTTTTTTCTTCGTATCATTTAAATAAGTTTTTTTAATTTTTTAAAATTACCGACGTAAAATTGATCAATTTTAACTTTTTTAAAATATGAAGATGAGAAGGAAAGGCAGAAGTTTTGGGAACTCGAGAAGGAACAAGACAAAATATGAAGATGATTGTATGTTCTGAAGTCTTTTGGTCAAATGGTTGGTGAAAAGAGACTTGTTCTTAACCGTGGATCAAGCAAGTGGGAGCATGTGTAGTTAATACATGGAAGAAGCAGCACTGATTCTATCTATGAAGCAAAATTCCTATTAAGGATTTAATATCAGTTTATTACTTAGTGGCCGTATGTATTAATATTGATGGAGAAAGAGAAAGATAAAGGCTTGTATTAAGTGATCCATTTAATAGGGTACATAATGCATGTAAAAAGAAAGAAAGATAAAAAAAAAACCATGAAAAAACTTACCTCTGCAATGATTTAAATGTTAGGTCGCATTCATTTTTCTATGAGTGATAATGAGTATAAACAGTAAAGTCCACCATGGTTGCAGAGAGTGTTTGATATTATCTTCATTTTCATAATTTTTTACGAACATGACTGATTATAATTGCAAAAGACAAAGCAGGACATTCCTTATACATGTTCTTTTATAAGAAAATGATACAGAAAATAAAGTAATATAAAATATATATATAAATATCATTCGTCGTGACTTTGCATTGGGTATTGTACAGCTCACTCTTAGGATTCCCTCTTATCTATCTATCTATCCACATGTGTATTTGTAATTTGGTCAAATGAAAGATAAAAAATCTAAAGGGTGATCAGTGTGGCCGATATTGCTTATTTGTATGCAAAACAAAATGGACAACACGATTAATCATGAATAACTTTATTATAAGCGCAGAATGGTGCAAATGGTAACTTTTCAATGTTTATCCTAAAGTTCAAATGATCTACTTGATTATTGATTGTTACGGCATACCCCCATATTAGGTTGCCAGCTCCATATTAACATTTGTCCTCCTAAAATGCCATAGTGGAATCGACACTATAATATTTTCAGTTAATTGACATTACGTCAGTACTAAGTCGGCTAAGATGGCGAGCCAATTTATATATAATTGAATTATTGTAACTTTTCGCTATCTTTTTCTTTTAAGATTCTTATTCTTGATCTTCCACACAGGTTGGTTGCTGCTATTTATTAAGGGTTTGTATTTTGCCTGCAGTTTCTTAGTTTTTTTCTCACACTTTCTTGATAAGTACTCTCATATACAATCTCTTGACATTTATAGTTCGTTTATTAAATTTTGTTCTTTTTTTATTTAGTGTTATGGTGCATTCCAAAAATTTGATCCAGTTGCATTTGTTTGACTTTTTTAGTAATGAATTATAAAATTCTCACAATTGGAATCTCTAAGATGATTGTAATTAAATTATTTAGTAAACATAGGAGCATTTCATATATTATAAGTGCCTTATATTTGCATAAGAAAGCATGATTTTATTAGCATTATGGAAATGTGCATCTATGAAATTGTGATATTCTTTCATCACGTCCATCAAGTACATTTACAATCAATCTTCTTGTTCGTGAGGTAACTTCATTATAAGAGTGGTAATTCTCACAAGTTAACCATTATTTACTTAAGCATTTATGTTATATATATTTAAAATTTAAGTTTTCTGTCACTTAAATGTTGCTATATTTATATTTTTCTTTCTTATATGTATATTTTAATTTTAAGGGTCGTGATTAATGATTTGTTACTTGAAAGTATTATTGTAAAGTGCTTGAAATACCCATCTACATCTTTGCCTTCTGTTTGAGAAATAGTCAGGAATTGCAATGTTGCTGAGTTAATGAAAAATTTGCAACCCATGACAGTAAAATCATACTCTTAGTAATAAATCTAAATATTTACATAATCATTTCATCTAAAAATTATTTCTGAAATAATGTAGACAACAAAATTTTGGATAAAGACGAAGATAATTGTGGTTAACTTGTGCCGCTTATTTTTTTACATGTCATGTGTTGGCTGTAACAAATGAATTGGGTATGAATATAATGAAAGCTTCATTTGTTACCATTGCAAACACCAAGGCATTTCTCAACCATTGTATGTATTTTTCAAATTTATTTTATAATTTATGACAAATTTAATATATAATTTTTATCAATTATAACTTAAAATAATATTTCCATTGCATTTATAGTGCTCGAGCATATGTTAAACTTGACGATGGTACTAGAAGACTAGATGCTGTAATGTTTCATGAGATTGTAGAAGAATCATTGGGTAGTTCATCAGTTGAGCTTGTGAATCATATTGGAGAGGTATCTTTTTTTTTTTATATTTTGTTAGTAAATTGAGTTTGAAAAAAAAAAAAAACTATTTTGTACTTTTAAGATATTTACTACATTGTCTATAAGTATATTGAGGTTTATAGTAAAATTAAATCTATTAAAAGAAATTATAATAAAAATCATTTTAATTGATTTTTATATATTTGTGTGTTATGCCAGTTTTAGTTTTATTTATAGCATCCATAATAATTTAATTAAAAACATTCTATTTTAAGATTTATGTTAATTTACAATGCTTTAGTTTTCAGTAAATAAGTTGTTTAGGTTTTTATTAATTATGCAAAACTATTCAAAATTTATTTTGTAGGAACATTTGCTATATATGGAAAATCTTGTGGAAAAAGCTTTAGAGAAAGAGTGGATGACTCAGCTTTATACAGATCTTGACTGATTAAAGCAACGTGAGCATGAGAATTTCAATGTCCTCTCTATTGATGTCGTGCAAAATGACACAAATGATGGATCGTGGTAGAATGATAAAAAAAAATTATATGTTGAACTAATGTTTTTGTTAAATATAGTTGTATTAAACTTATCACAAACAACTTTGCTAAAACTTTGGATCTATCTATGAGACTGTCTTGCTATTTTAACTAATGTCTTTATGTTATAATATATGCAAATATGTAATTATTATCCAATACTTAACTATTATTACCCAAAAATAATTATTAGAACTTACATTTTTTCCCTATATATCAAATTATTGATTGCAATCTCTCTTATTTTATTTTATTTTATTATAAAATACATATTATTTCTTAAGAATAGAACTAAGCAAACGTGCTTTGCATGTTACTCTTGCACTAGTTCCTCCATAATGCATCAATCTCTAAGGTTATGTTTAGATGTTGAAGTGATATCAGATGATTTGAATTGATATGTAAATAGTAATATTTTGTGGGTCTCATTGAGATGTGTTTAAATGTAAATATATTGAGATGGATTTAACGTTTTTAATGAGAATCTGAAAAAGTAATGAGTTCCATCAATAATTGATTTTATATGAGTTATAAAGACAAATTGAGTTGATTTTAACAACCAAACACACCCTAAATGATACCTCCAAACTCTAAAGCCATTTCCTAATAAGAGCTTTGTTGAAAAGTCTCAAATTGCGAGTCCCAAAACCTTCACAATCAATCGATGAACAAGCTTTACCCCAACTTACTAAATGAAACTTTATATATTTTCCAAGATTGCTCTCACAAAAAAGTACGGAAAATTCTCTCAATTCTATTAGTCATCTCAACGGGCAAATGAAAAAAATGATTAAAACAAAAACGTTGGAATATTAGACAACATACTTTTTTATCATTGTAATTTTTCTCCATCTAGACAAATAATTCATTTTCTATCAAACCAACCTCTTATCAGTTTTCTCAATCACTCCATTCCAAATCCACAAATCTAGACAAAAAATGATTCCCCTATAAATCTTTGTGGATTATATTTTGATGGCAACACTTTTTCGTTTGATTGACATTATGTAACTAATATACATACTTGAATGGGTGAATTCATGTTGTAAACTGGATAAGTTTTTATCACTAATAATTATTTAAACTGACATAACTTGATATTATATGTCAAAATTACTTTACAATTAATGCATCACATAATTCACGTTGTTTGGTAAGATAGTTTTTTATAATTACTTTTTGTAGACCAAGAATTTTCTATTTTTATATGTCAAAACTACTAAAATGATTGCTCATGTTTTGAGATAATTTCAATGGAATTTAGTTATAGAGACGAGTGTATAGTAAGATCGATAAGTTTGGATTATTGGAGGTTTACCTAATCGTTAATTTTGAAATCCTATATATTTAGTCGAGGTGCACATAAGCTAGTCTGAATACTCACGATTATAAAAAAGATGGATAAGTTTGGACATGAATTCACCTTAACAAGTCGGTAAAGAAACTTATAAACCTAAATAATATATTTCCAAAGCGGATCTATTAAGGCGGCATTTCCTGCTTTAAGACTTAAGTTCAATATTTATTTACAAAAAAATTGTAAGATTGACGCGATCTCTTTATTTCTTTAAAAAATAATAGTTTATAACATTGAAAAATAATTTTTTTTGAAACAATAAAAATATAATTATTTAGACATTTGTTTGGAGTTTTTATGATCTATGAAGTTGCGATTAAAAAATAAAGTTTGCATTTTATAGGCCGTAAAAAGGGTCTATAATTAATTATAAACTTGGTAAAAATTACAAACACTCTTCCCTCTACGAGTATCCCACTTTCTCCTCTCTCCGGAGTCGGTGACAAATCAACACGTAAAACATGATTTCCAGAGTGAAACGCCTAAAACCCTAGAATTCCAATCCAAGTGTCTCAACCCCCATTTTTTCCATTGAAGAATCATATTACAAGACCCGCAAAAACCAAATGGGTCGACCCGAACCCTACGTCTTGTTTGCCCAGACCTTCAACCATCCACATCTCGACGAGTACGTTGACGAGGTAATCCACTCCAGCTTTCTCCTAATTTCGTAGCGTTATATTTTTATATATTATAATTTATGACGCAGTTCTTCTGATTCGATTTTTTTTTTTCTTTTTACAAATTATTTGTAGCAACGTCGTTGATTTATTTTTGAATTTCTTACCATGTTTAGCATATGCCAAACTGCGGCCTATGCTAAATTGCTTCCTACTGAACCACTGTGCACAGGAAATTACTCAATACGCTCAGTTTACTAAGCTGTCGAGCATATTATTAGTTGAATGCTGCCTTTTACTAATGCGTTATTCTTATCCAGGTATTGTTTTCTGAACCCGTCGTAATAACTGCGTGTGAGTTCCTCGAACAAAATGCTTCTTCAGCAGCTCAAGCAGTAACGCTTCTTGGGTGTGTGGCGCATGTAGCTTCTTTTAATATTAAACGGTCGCATTTATCAGTTAAACTAAGATGAACTTGATTCAAGCTAACAAGCATGTATTATTTTTGAAATAAAAATCTCAATGGGATTATGTTAACGTACTGGTACCATAATTTGTTAGAATAAGAAGTACTAGTTTTATATGTTTTCTGAAAAAATGCTCAGGTTGTGTTCCGCCATTCATATATTGTCACATGGGCGGGTTGGTCTAGACTATTTGGTGATTTTCAACGTCTGATCATATGAAGTTTTGCTTAAAAACTTGGGAATATTTGGTTGAATTGACAAGTGAAAAACTTGTTTCTGATGTTTGAAGTATTGGTTAATGGATGAAAGTCGTGCCATGCTATTATTGGATGATATATAATATATATTTTTTTAATACTGACTATTAATCATATCTGTTTCAGGGCTACTTCACCTCCTTCATTTGCTTTGGAAGTGTTTGTTAAGTGTGAGGCGGAGACAAGGTTTAGGCGCCTCTGCCTGCCTTTTCTGTATTCTCATTCTTCATCAAATGTGCTAGAAGTGGAGGTAATCTGACCGACGTTCTCCTTGCACTGCTTCATTTGCCAATTTAGTTGAAACCTCGTTGTTGTGCTATTTGACTCTGTGATATGTTTTTTATCTGCTTGTTAACTACACACACTTGTAATGTCCTTCAATGGGTTACTTTTACATGATGGAGAAAAGGTACGGAGACTGCCTGAGTGTGCATAAATCTGATATTGAGGAGTTTTGTGAGGAATTCTAAGGGATGACTGGTCCTTCATGTGTAGTAAGTTCCTTTATGAAAATTTAAATTTATCAGCGTTCTAATGTTTAAATACTCACCACCATGTGAGAACTTAGAATTATTGTATAATTAAATCTAGATCGAGGTTGGCCACTTGCATGAGTAGTGTTTCTTTTGACAGTTTTTTTCATAAGTTTTCTCCCCAAAAATATGAATTTTGTGCAGACATGGACGTTTATAAAGTGGAAAATGATTTGTGCAGGCATTGGGCGTGTAAGTCCTGCACAATCCTTTTGAAAAAAGGTGGGACTCACCATGAAGGTGGATTTTTTGGGTCCAACTTTTTTCTCAAAGGGCCTGCACAAAGCTTGCTGGCCCGAGGTGTATTTTGTCATCAATGTATTATTTTTTCATTTACTTCACTATTGTTGAAAGAAATGTTGGTGGCTGTTGATCAAAAGAACATATATAGCGATAAGGTCACTAAAAGATGTACACAAGCTGTTTGCCTCGAGAAGTGAGAAGTTAATTGAAGAACTTCGTTGAGGCATGCTTGTTATAGGATTTCCTGTGCTTGTGAGATCTATTTATTGTGGATTGTACTCCTTGAGAAATGAATCGAAGAAATTCATTGTGGTATGAGTGTGATAAGATTCTGTCCTTCTGAGAATCAATTTCTTGTGGATTAGTCTTTGGGGCTTACTTCAAATAAGGGTCAATTTGGGCATTCAAGTCAGATGATCTATCACCTTGTTAATCTATGATTTTGATTCATCTCGATTGTTTTTTAGAGCATATACTCTGAAGGTTTGTGTTTGCGTGGATTTAGTTGTATATTGAAGCAGTCAATTATTTTGTCAGGCTGTTGTAACTAATCATCTGGTTGTAAGGGGCAGCTACCGCAGTCTAAGTTTGGTTATATATGGAAATACAGCGGAGGATCTGGGGCAGTTCAATATAGAATTCGATGATAACTCGCTGAGAAATTTAGTTAGTTCTGCTGAGGGAAAGCTGGAAGATCTCCCGCTGGCATTGCATTCAACTAACCTGGCAATTGAGGAAAACATATCCTCTTTGAATGCTTTGTCCATTCCAGTTGCTGCATTGGATATATCGATTGAGCTCAAGCAATTTATACAGCTGTTGTTTAAGATTTTGAGTTTGTCGACCCTTGGGGATGCAGTTCATACAGTCGTAAGCACTTTGGTTTCAGCAGCCTCTTCATATGTTACATGTGAGTTGCATGATGCTGCAAACAATGCCAAAAATCTTACAAGGGGCAAATCAACAAATTTTAAGGAGTTGCTCAGCCTTATTGGTGAGTCCAGGGAAGAGCTTCTTGAGCTCTATAAAGTGCAACAGGAAACCGGGAATGGATCTGTTGACTTGTTGGCTGGATGCACTTTTGCTGATTTTGAGGCTGATTTGGTTAATTCCAAAGACTTGGTGGATTTGTACAGCAAGTACTTCAATTTTAGCAGCAACTCCTCAAATTTTGGACATCATGATCTTTCACAGGTGATTTAAGTACAATCTTCGTCACCGTATATTACACCATGTAGTTACATCTAATTAACATAACAAATAGAACCAGAAAAAGGGATAAAGAACATACGCTCTCTACCTCCCTCTCCTCTCTATCAACTTGTTCTGATATTTAATCCTATCTGTTCTGATCTCTTATTTTGAATTCAGAAAGAAAATGTACTTCTGGGGTTGAGTGTGGCTCTCTTCTTGTGCTCCAGTAGAGAGAGCTGCTTTCACTTTGTAAATAGCGGGGGATTGGAGCATCTTGTACACATTTTTGGCTGTGACAAGCCGAATTCCATCACCATCACGTTGCTACTACTAGGCGTTGTCGAGCGGGCTACTCAGTTTTCAATTGGATGTGAGGGATTTTTTGGTTGGTGGCCTCGTGAAGATGAAAATGTCCCATCTGGTATTAGTGAAGGTTATAGTCAATTGTTGAAGTTGTTGTTGTTGCAAAAACCGCGTCACGATGTTGCTTCTCTTGCAACTTATGTCCTCCACCGTTTACGATTTTATGAAGTTGCTTCGAGATATGAGGTACGCTTTGAGTTTTGTGAGCTTGTGTTTTTGTCGGTGTGTCTCCACAACTTATTTATTGGTATCTTGAGGTAATTTCTCTCTTTTCCAGTGTGCAGTTCTGTCTGTTTTGGAAGGTCTCTCAGCTGTTGGTAGGGTTACAAGAGATACCTTGAACATGCTTATCAGTGCTAAATCTGAACTTAAGAGACTCCTGGTCAGTTGGAATGTTTTATTGCATCTGTTTCTGTTAGTATCTGAGACATGCAGTAGTCAGTACTTTTGCAATTTCAAAATTCTGTAGTTTTGTAATTTAAATTCTTGTTTATGTTTATTGACAATTATTATTGCAGATGCTAATTAATTAGTTATAAAAAAATGCAGAAGTTGATAAATTCACATGGCCTAAATGAAGACCCCTCTCCAGTGGCTTGTGCAAGCAGATCACTGATTCTGGGTCAAACAGAAGGATTATTGTCGTATAAAGCAACCAATAGCTTGATTGCTTCATCAAATTGTTGTTTTTCAATTTCGGATATTGACTCGCATTTGCTAGAACTTATCAAGGTATATCAGTGTACTAGTTCTTCATCTCAAGCAGATCTTGGATATGCATCTACTTATGAATGCATGTTTGTATGTGTGTATTTGTGTATGTGCAAGTGTGAGCGTACTTAAATGTGTGGATATATGTACAATATATTTTTTTGATAAGTTTTTGAAATTTATTAGAAACCAAATGGTTTGCCCAAGTACACAGGAAGTGTACAAGAAACTACCTTATCAAAAGGGAAAGAAAAAACCACCAAACTATGCCCTAAACCCACTATGTCCCATCCCACAAAAACAACTACCCCTGCAGAGATTATACAACACCAAACACCACAAGGTATGTAATGAACTCCCTATAAAGTCCGGAAAAGCACCACAAACTCCTTACACAAAGCAAAATTAGAACTGAGGACACCCTTGATCAAGCACAGAACGCTTCACGGTGTGGCCTTGATACGCTCTCAATCAATCCTTGCTTTAGCTGTACTACAACTCGCACTCCAACAGTCAAATTAATGGAGGATAACCTTCTTAACTCTCTACTACACAAGAAGTATACAAGAGAACCCCTATTCAGGAGAATATTTGTTTTTATAAATTTCAATTTGTTATTGATTGATGGAACCTTTATTCTCCAATTTGTGAGTGGAATTTTGACTTGCAATCAATTATATCTTTAAATGGCCATGATAAATTCTTGGTGATACTAATATTTAGCATGTTTTTGTGGAAGCAGGAAAGGGGATTTCTCCCTTTGTCGGCTGCTTTGTTGTCATCATCAGTATTGAGGTCTGAAGTTGGACCTGCCATGGACGTATTTGTGGATATTGCATCGTCAATTGAGGCCATAATCTTTTCACTTCTATTTTGTCGCTCAGGTTTTGTTAGTGTACGTGTTATATTTATTAATCTGACTTACAACTTTTGTTTTTCTAATTATGTGTTTTTATTTTTCAGGCTTAATATTTCTGCTAAATCATCCTGAACTTTCAGCTACAATAATTAATGCCCTACGGGGTGGGGATGACTTGAATAAGGAAGAGTTTCTTCCTCTTCGGTATGCATCTGTTTTAATATCCAAGGGTTTCTTTTGCAGCCCTCAGGAAATTGGCATGATTGTCGGGGTGCATTTGAGGGTGGTTAGTTCAATTCTTGATTAAACCTACAATTTCTCAGTCCTGTTTCTTGTTTTTTCTGATTCTATTACAGGATTGTTGCTAAGTATAGTGGTTTTTTAATGCTTTGGTGCAGGTTAATGCCATAGATCGTTTGCTTACATCAACTCCACACTCAGAAGAATTTTTATGGCTTTTGTGGGAACTTTGTGGCCTATCTAGGTAAGACAGATTCTCTTCTTCGTAAATTTTCAATTTTTAAACCACTTTAATGGTTTGACTTGAATTTCTTTAAATGATTTGCAGGTCTGACTGTGGACGCCAGGCTCTGCTGGCTCTTGGATATTTTCCAGAGGTAGAGATGAGCATGCTATCTTAAGTTATTCAGTGTGGCATTTAGAAGTCTTACTTAAGTTCCATTGATGCAGTCACCACAGTACAAGAGATGAACTAGCATCATATAATATTTTCAGGGTTATTTGATGATTGTATTGTGATTGATTTGCCAGATACTTCCCTTGTGCTGAGATATATATATCAAATTTTCTAAATACTTCAGGTATATCATATCAGATGACATAGGTTTTAATTTGTTTGATATGATAGTTTTCGGGTGCTAGTAAAAGATTAGATGTTAGTTGTCTTTTAGAAGGGATTCAAACCCAGGTCTTTGCTATGATTTCTTTGAGGCTTGGACACATAATCTAGGTGGAATATTTAGTTAGCAGTAACCCTCTCAACACTGGTGCAATTTATCAAGGTAAATAGTTGATAATGCTCTTGAACCAGTTATCACAACATTATTTTCGATTGTATGTAAACATGTTTTTCATTGCAGAGAATTTCGTTAGATGGCTACTCACTTTAGTAATATTCCGTAACACTTTATAAGTATCATTTTTGTAGGCTGTTTCAGTTTTAATTGAAGCACTACATTCTGTCAAGGAATTGGAGCCAGATGCCAAGATTAGTGGTAGTCCATTTACTCTGCTTACTCTCTTTTTTTTCCTGCTTTAATCTTGAAATAAGAGAGTGCTAGTAAGGCATACTTTTCTCTTGAAAGGACCAATAAGTTGTAAAGCAAGTTAATTGGGAAAATTAGTTAATAGTAAGATTTTTTTTTCTAGCAAGTTCAACCACTCTATGAATACAGTGTTATATACCAAGTCACAATTAATTTTCCTGTCTACCTAGGCTATGCCTTCTGCATTTTTTTTGTACAAATTTTTTCGATTACTGGTAAAAGAATATTAATGTTTTAAGTGCATAGAAAACTTAAGAATAGATCAGTCAAATGAATTGAAGAGTAAATTTTGATTGATTAAATTTATCAAATTAATGTGTTCTGTTGGACGAGTGTAAACTCAGTTAACATCTCAAACAACTATAGCCAATGCACAAGTTGTGTTGCTGGTGTCATAAAAATTGAGTTCAACATGCATAATTCATCTAATGAGGTTTCTTTTTGATAGATTAATGCTGTTATAGATATTTGAAATGACTGTTGGTCAATCAGTCAGTTTTTCATATATTCGTTTGAGTAGTTTTTTTTAAAGCTTTATGTCTGGTTAATGGTTTGAAATTAAAATAGAACAAGTTATTGTATTAAAAAAATTGAATGAGAAAACAAATCTAGTATAAAACACTTTCCCTTGGGATGTTCAAACTTGTTGAAATGACAATGGAATTTTGGATGTCCAGGTGCTGTACCCCTAAATCTTGCAATTTCTCACTCTGCTGCTGAGATTCTTGAAGTCATTGTTACTGATTCAACGGCATTGTCTCTGTGTTCTTGGATTGGACATGCTTTAGAGATCCATAGGGCTCTACTTTCCTCTTCTCCAGGGTCAAATAGAAAAGATGCTCCTACACGGCTGTTGGAATTGATAGATGCTGGTGTTGTTTATCATAAGAATGGGGCAGCTGGTCTTCTTCGGTATGCTGCTGTATTAGCTTCTGGAGGAGATGCCCATGCCCCCTTAACTTCAACCACCGTTCTTGTGTCAGATCTGGCTGATGTTGAGAATGCTGTTGGAGATTCTTCCAGCGGTTTTGATGTCAATGCTATGGAGACTCTTGGAAAATATATTTCTGAGAAGTCTTTTGATGGTGTTACGCTCCGTGACTCTTCTGTGGCACAGTTGACAACAACATTTCGAATTTTGGCATTTATTTCGGAGAACTCAGTATGTAATTGTCTGTATATTACTTATGCTAAAATTGTAATAATGACTTGGCTCATTTTAGTTCTTTTGGCATAGACTATTGCTGCTGCAATGTATGATGAAGGTGCCACAGCGGTTATCTATGCTGTTCTGGTTAGTTGCAGGTTCATGCTGGAGAGGTCCTCAAACAATTATGGTAAGTTTGTTTTTATTGTTTTTTGTGGTTTACTTTGTTGGATACTTTTTTTGATAAGTAAGAGAAGATGTTATTAATCCACGTAAATAGGTAGAGCTTGAGTACACAGGGAGTAAACAAATAAAGCCTAATTACAAGCTAAGTGCTGTGAAAAGCAGCATAGAAGTCGTTAAAAGATGTTCTGTTCAATACAATAGTAAAAGCCCAAAGTAGCAAGGTATGATAAAAAAAAGTCCCTAAACCCTTCCGGTTTGCACTCCTTGTCCTCGAAACGACGAATATTCCTCTCATTCCATGTGCATCGCATTAGGCAAAGAGGCATCATCTTCCAAATAGCCGCGAACTGCCCGTTGCCCCGTATTCCTCTCCAGCATGCCAATGACTCTATCATCCTTCTAGGCATTAACCATGCCATACCAAGCCTTGTGAAAATTTCATCCCATAAATCCTTAACTACTTTGCAATGAAGAAGTAGGTGATCCGCTGATTCACTATCATGTTTGCACATGAAGCACCAATCTGTTAAGTAGAGGCCACGCTTTCTCAGCTTGTCGATAGTCAAAATTTTCCCGTGAGATGTTAGCCAACCAAAGAAGGCCACTTTGAAGGGAGCATTACTCCTCCATATGCACTTCCAAGGGAATGTAGGAGGGGTGGGTGGGTCGATAATACCTTATAGAAAGATCGGATTGAGAAGTTTTTGTTCCCTATAGATGTCCAAAGCAAACGATCCTCTCCATCTGCATGGAAGTTCAATGCATATAACGCGCTGTAGAAATCAACAATATCTCCCATTTCCTAGTCCTATGCTGCTCTAATTAATCTCATTGACCATTGAGTGGAGTCAGAGGAGAAGGCCATATTATCAACAACTGCGGTGTCCCTATTGAGCGCAATCCTTAAAAGAGGGGGAAAAGCGATCTTCAAAGCAACATCGCCACACCAAGTGTTGTGCCAAAATCTGACTTGTGTGCCCCTTCCCACCGCGAACTTGCAGTTAGCAAGTAAGTCTTCCCAGCCATTGCAAATAAATTTCCACACACCCACGCTGTGGGCCCCTTTTACTTCATTAGAGCACCTGCCTCCCCAAATGCTCCCATATTTAACGTTGATAATTTTCCTTCAAAGGGCATCTCTTTCCCTATGATACCGCCATAACCATTTTCCTAGGAGAGCCTTGTTGGAAGTTCTCAATTTACGAACCCCCAATCCACCGTTGGACAAAGGTGTGCATACCTCATCCCACTTGATCAAATGGAATTTTTTCACATCCTTAAAACTGCACCCATAGGAAATCACTAAAAACCTTCTCCAGTCTATGCTCCACACCTGCAGGCAAGGGAAATAAAGATAGGAAGAGTGTGGGGGAGATTGGAGAATGTGCTCTTAATTAAAGTGATTCTCCTGCCTTTGGACAAGTAAAGTCTTTTCCAACCTGCCAGTTTGCGCTCGATCTTCTCAACAATCCCATCACACATTGCCTTGGATTTATGAGAGGCCCCCAGAGGGAGTGCAAGGTACTTCATTGGCAAGGATGACTCCTTGCAACCCAAAATGGCAGCCAAGTCGCTTAAGTTATTAACCGAGCCAACTTGAACGATTTCAAATTTTGATAGATTCACCTTGAGATTGGAGACAGCTTCAAAGCAGAGGAAGAGGGCTCTTAGGGAGCAAATCTGATCGGGACTTGGCTCACAAAAAATCAGCGTGCTGTCAGCAAAAAGTAGATGAGAGATTGATAGGCTACCCTGTGAGGAGTCGCCTACAGAGAACCCTGAGATGAAGCCCCTATCCGCATTCCTTTCAACATTCTACTCAGAACATCCATTACTAAAATGAATAGGAGAGGGGATAAAGGGTCCCCCTGCCTCAAGCCCCGAGAGCTATTGAAGAACCCTTCAGGAGTGCCGTTAACCAAAATAGAGAATCTAACTATTGTGATACAATGCTTCATCCACTGGCACCACCTTTCCCCAAAGCCGTTCCTACCAAGTATATACACCAAGAAATCCCAATTTACATGATCAAAAGCTTTCTCCATATCCAATTTGCATAAGATACCTGGAATGCTGGCTCTGACTTTACTCTCCAAGCATTCACTAGCAATGAGGACCGAGTCTAGTATTTGCGTTTCTTTTACAAAGGCGTATTGGGACGTCAAGATGATCTTCCCCATGATTGCGCTCAACTGTTGGGCTAGCGCTTGGGAGATGATTTTGTAAACCTCACTCACCAAACTTATGGGACGAAAATCTTGCACATCCACCGACCATGACCTTTTCGGAATAAGGGCGATAACTGAAACATGGAGGCTTTTCTCAAATTTCATTAATGAGTGAAATTCGAGAAAGACCTTCATGATGTCCTCCTTGACAATGTCTCAACTAGCCTGGAAGAAAGCCATTGTGAAACCATCTGAACCCGGGACCTTGTCTCTTTCCAGCCCCTTTAACACTTTAAGCACCTCATTTTCTTCAAATGGTCTCTCCAACCAAGCTGCACATGGTGGATCAATAGAATCGAAAATCAGCTCATCGACCTTGGGCCTCCAATGATGTTGCTCCTTTAGGAGCTGGTCATAATAGTGGACAATGTGATCCTTTATAGCTACCCTGTCTGAAAGAACCCTCCCTTCCGAATGAAGAACCTCAATGGCATAGGTTCTTCGATGGGAATTAGCTACTTGATGAAAAAACTTTGTGCTCTTATCCCCTTCCTTCAACCAAAAGACCTATGATTTTTTTTTTTTAAAAAGTAAAAATATTATATATATCAATAAGAGTAACCAAGTACACTGCATGTATACAAGAGAACACTTTGCCCATAATAGAAAACCCTTAATAACCCAAAAATCCCGTGAAAAACAACCCAAAATACCTAAAATCTTGGGTCCTTTGCCGGGAAACAAGGGGTTGGGGTGGGTCCGAAGGGCCCTACCTTGGAGAGGTTCCCCGATGTAAAAAAAAAAAAAAAGTTTCCGAAAACTTCCGTATTCCAATTTGTTAGGTCATTTTCCAAGGCTTTAAGTCTCCTGGCTAAAACAAAACTGGGAGTACCCGAGATCTGATACTAGGACCACCATGATCTAGTCTTATCCGTAAATCCCTCTACCTTCAACCACATATTCTCAAATTTGAAGTATCTTGGACCCTCAAGGAGGCCCCCGCAATCCAATAAGAGTGGGAAGTGGTCCAAGCAAAGCCTAGGGAGGCGTTTTTGGCATAGGTTGGGAAAATGTGCCTCCCAAGAAGGAGAGACAAGGAATCTGTCCAGCCTAGACCATACTCTCCCATTAGACCAAGCGTAGTCGCCCCCAACTAGAGGTAGGTTTAATCAAATCCAGCTCGAAAATTAAAGTTGAAAAGTCGACCATAGCTTACCCTGAGCTAGAAGCCCTCAACCATTCGCTCGAAAATCGAGTGATGTTGAAATCACCTCCAATGCACCACGGGCCATCCCACCAGCTACACAAACCAGCAATCTCATCCCAAAGAAGCTTTCTATTGTTGTCGTAGTTAGGCCTGTAAACTCCTACAAATCCCCACCCATAACCATCATCCAAACTTGTGAAAGAACATGCTACTGCAAAGGTTCCAATAAACTCCTCCACCAAATCAACTACTCTCTTGTTCCACATCACTATGATGCCCCCTGAAGCGCCCTTTGAAGCAAGGCTAGTCTATCCCGCATGAGGACAGTTCCATAAACTTTATTATCTTCCTGTCAACGTACTTCA
>QEOT01006981.1:113846-124661 GCA_003123785.1 Pterocarya stenoptera
CGTCCAGCGGGCGCTCCACAGTCCCTACCTAAAGTCTCCATAGCCCTTACCAAATTCACCTCAGGCTCTCCCTTCTTTGCAGGTTCCTCATTTTGCACAAGCCCATTGCCCTGGTCCATAACCTCTTGTAAGCCCAAGTCCGCTTTCCTCATCAGTGCAAAGCTCTCCTTAGATATGCCTGACAAATGGCCTCTGATAGCCCACAACGCCCCTTATAAATCTCCCATCGTTGCACCAGTGACAAAGGCTCCCTTACCACCCATGTCAGAGGTAGGCCTGTTGTTGTGGTTTCCTTCACTGCCAAGCCGTGTATCCTTCACCTGAGCCCTGTTGGCCACCAAGACAGAGTCATTCCTTGTCGGCAACCTCAGAACCTAGCTGTCTCCCTTCCCTTTCGGAAGCTAGCAATATTTCCGAGGTGGTAAGCAGAATCCTCCCAGCCACTGCCTTTCAAACGTTCAGGGAAAATCACGGAGCCTTTCCTCCTGACATTACTGAGCTTTGCCAAGTGTAAGTAGGGCTGTAAAAATAAACCGGAGAACTGGAAAACCGGCCTAGACCGGTTGACTCGGTCCGGTTTTGGACCGGTTCGGTTCGGTTCGGGACTGGTTCTTCCATTTTAAAAATTGGTCATAACCAGTCCGGTCTCGGTTTTATGTTTTCTAGGACCGGATCGGATGGGTTTGCATATTTATATATTTTTAATTAATTTTTAATATTATATATAATACTTTTTATATTATATGAAATTTTTATTAATTATAATTATATATGAAATAATATTATATTATAATTTATAACATAAAATTTTAATCTTAAACATGAACATTTATTTGATCATATGTTTTAAATATAAAATATATATTAATTACATTTTATGGCTTAATAAATTCTCAACATATTCCTTTTGATAAATATATTAATAATACTAATATACATTAGTATATTAATTACTATATTATCACTAACATATAGTGATAGTACTATACTAATAGTATTACTATATACTAATAGTATTAGTGTTTTACTAATATTTATATATATTAATATATATATAAGTATAAGAGATTAGAGATTTAATATATATTATAAACTGGAAAACCGGACTGAACCAGACTCAGTAAAATTGGAAGTACTAGTTTAGGAGGATAACTGGTGCGGTATCGGTTTTTGAAAATGCAAAACCGGTGATACTGGTTTGGTCCCAAAATTTGTCTAAAACCGGATCGGTTACACCCCTTAGTGTAAGAAACAACCCATGAAGTTAACGTGTCGTTGAATGGTGAGGACTTCATTCCCCATCCTCGTTTGCCTGAAGAAATTTTCACGTAGACGAGAGGCTAACCCTTCCTCCACCGTCTGTACCACCCATATAGCCAATGCCCTCCTTAAGACGATAAATGTAGCCATTCTTCTACTTCTTTCAGTGATGCGAACACTACTACCACTCTCCAACGAGAATGCGAAAGATTTTGCTTCCACCGTAAAACTCCTTTCACCCTCCATGTGGTGAAAGCAAAGATGACTCGCTCAAGGGTGAGACGACACTAGATTCTTATTCATTACGTTCAACCACAACATTACCTTGCTGGGGCTTATTTGATACTCTGTTGGATACTTGCCAGAAAAGGGTTTCTTATATGGGATTGTGTGTGTGCATGAAAACTTGTGGAAATATTTTTATAGGAGAAATGCTAGATGTACAAAGAGAATTACAAAAGTCTACTTACAAACTGACATATTTTAATGTGGTACGTTAGATTGTAATTTTTTATATTATAAAATAGATCTGACACATTAAGCTATGTTACTTTGTAAGCTTCATTTTTGTAATACTCTTTGTAGGCCAAACATTTCTCATATATAGACGCATATAGTGTACCATGAGCCGCTATCTGTCTCTTTTTTATTTTTATTTTTAAAATTTTTGTCCGAGACCATATTTGATACTGTTATGCATATAATTAATTGAATTTCTTTCACTGTTGTTTGTAGTGCAGTGATGTCGTTGTTATCATCTTTTGTTCCTTGGAATTTTATCGTTCCACTAGTTAATTTATTTGCATTAAAGCGGGCCCTTGACATTGTAATATCATGTACTTTTCATAGTCTCGGCAAATGTCTGCTGTTTTTGATCATCATCCTCTTGTTTTCTCTTGAACAGATTACCTTGTTGACGAGGGCACAGAGTGCAATTCTACATCAGATTTACTATTAGAACGTAATCGTGAGCAGAGCTTAGTTGATCTTTTGGTTCCTTCTTTGGTGTTACTGATCAACCTTTTGCAAAAATTACAGGTATGCCTTTTAAGAATCTGGCTTCTTAATTATGCACAGCTCCCTTATCTACTGCAGCCGTTTTAGGAATTTTCATTTCTTAGCATACATTTAATATTATTTCCTAGCAGTTCTTATTTAGAGGACTCTTTACCAAATTTGCCTAGCCATTGGGACAGCCCTGCATGTGACATAGGTAGTTCAAAACCAATTTAACAAGCTTTGTTAAGTGGAAACTTCCCTTAATTCTGGCCTCAAAGATGGAGCCATTTAAAAAAAAATAATCATGGAACTGTTTGACTATCCTTATTTGTTGAAATGTAAAGGTTACATGAACCCAACACCTAGAATGGAAGTCGTTGAGTGAAATTGGCTTCACATAACATAAATAGACTAAGCTCCTTTTCTCTGATAACCTCTAGGATTTAAGCACTGTACTCGCTCTAGAGCAGGTAAGTTTATATGGTGCTGCAAGAAAAGGTGTTTATGTGAGAATGTTGCAACCGAAATGGGTGACTGATGAAATTGTAGACCTGTTCAGATGCTGGGCAGTTGGTTTTTCATAATAATTAACCGAGAAGTTTAGGGTGTCTGTGTGGTCAGTTGCTGTCAAGTTCCGAGGAGTGTGCTGATAATGAACCTTTTCCTCAGTAATCTTATTTAATGTTGCATGCATGGGATTCTCTATCCAGATCAAGGAGTGTGGAGGATTTCCGGTATTTGGTGTATAATAATATTCTTGTTTAGTGCATGAGATTGGCCCCTTTCTTTTGATATCACATCTTTATCTTTGGTCTGCCACTATTCTTTGTTCTAATGATTCACTGGGTGCAAGGTGCCAATATTCTGCAGACATGTAATACTTCAAGACTGCCATTGTGGCTACATAAGAATTGGCCTGGCTGATATGAGTCTAGTACTTGATAGTTTTTATGTATTTCTTCTTGTATAATCGTCTTATTATCTTTCAGGAAAAATGAAGTTTCTTCTGGTACAATTGACTTTTCTGTTGTAATATTATGACTTTCATGATGTTCTCTACCTATACCAAAGTTGTGTTTGAATAGAATTTGTTTCGTTGCCATGCCTATAGGAAGCTAAGGAGCAACACCGAAATGCAAAACTAATGAATGTCCTTTTACGATTGCATCGAGAAGTAAGGTAATTTGGATTTTCCTTCTGTTTGCATTTTAGAGCTGTGGTGATGTTGTCTGTATATGATTTAGTTTTTATTTTTTACTTTGTAGTCCAAGGCTAGCTGCATGTGCAGCAGACCTGTCCTCTCCTTATCCGGATTCTGCCCTTGGTTTTGGAGCCGTGTGCCATCTGATTGTGTCGGCACTTGCTTCTTGGCCAGTATGTGGTTGGACTCCTGGCCTTTTCCATTCCCTGCTTGCCAGTGTTCATGCTGCTTCTTTCCTGGCCTTGGGCCCAAAAGAAACATCCAGTTTGCTGTGTCTTTTGGTATGCAAGTTTTCCATTCTCATATAATGTTGTTGATGCTATGATTATAAGTACGCAATGATTTTTTACGTTGTCTTCTTGTTGACTGGATGAGCTTGAGTGTTTTTTATTCTCCATTCTGATTCTGTTTATTAGCTGATATGTTTCATATGCTTTTTCCTGCATTGTCAATGCGTTGACTGGCATTTTGTGATGTTGACTAGTTTTATTCTTAAATCTCTTTTGTATTGCAAGAATGATTTATTTCCTGAAGAAGGTATCTGGCTTTGGAAAAATGGGACGCCCTTGTTGTGTGCATTTAGAACATTGGCCATTGGGACTTTATTGGGGCCTCGGAAGGAGAGACAGGTCAACTGGTATCTAGAACCGGGACATGTTGAAAAGCTGCTTAGCCAATTGACACCACAGCTTGACAAACTTGCCCAAATTATCCAACAATATGCTATATCTGTATGTCACTTTCCTCTGGATTAGTTTTCTCTCTCTTCTCAGACACTGTTGAGAAAGGGTGGAATTGGATTCGGGGTTCTGTTTTTAATTCTCTTTTTTAATAGGCATTGGTGGTCATTCAAGATATGCTACGTGTTTTAATAATTCGCATTGCTTGCCAAAATGCTGAGAATGCTTGTGTACTTTTGCGACCCATATTCTCATGGATTCGTGCTTGTGTTTCTGATTCCTCTTCTCCATCGGACATGGATTCTTACAAGGTGAAGATTATCTTTCACATTATAGTCGTGTTTATCTAGCCTGGCGTGGATTAGTATTTCTTTTTCCCAATTTTCAGGTTTACAAATTTCTTGATTTTCTTGCTGGCTTAATGGAGCATCCCTGTGGCAAGGTTTTCTAATCTTTCACTAGTTTTATTGTTATTTTTTTTCTATATATGGGGTTTTTTTATCCTGTGTTGGGTTCACTCACAATCACATTCTTTTGCAGGCTCTGTGCTTGAAGGAAGGTGCTGTTCAGATGCTCACACAAGTGTTGGAGAGGGTTTTTGATTCCATTGATTTGGACACAAAACATATTCCAGACAGTAAATATTCAACTAAATGTGGGTTTACTTTGATTAGTTGGTGCATCCCTGCATTCAAGTTCATCTCACTACTTTGTAATGCACGAACACCCAGGCAATACCCTGGCAGACCCAATTTGTGAGTAGTAATGTGTTTTATATTCTTTTTTTTTATATTCTTTTGTATATTTGGTGAATCTGACCATATAACTTTTAAACTTATTGATTGTTTGTCAGGTGCAATTTTGGAACTTTGAGTGCTGAAGACTTTTTACTAATTTTACGTTATGTCCTCAAGTTTTGTATGGTAACTACTTGTTCCTTTCATATAAATGAAGCTCATTTTTCAAAGTTCATGCTGCTATATATATGTTGTTAATTATTTGATAGAAGTTTGTGTTGTAAAATGCTTTTCTTTTGATTGTAAAATGTCAAAGATCACACTATCAGTCATTGGATGTTTGATTGTTTCCAGGTACTACCGGTTGGAAAAGAGTTACTTGCATGTCTAGCAGCCTTGGGTGAATTGGGTTCTTGCAGTGAAGGTCGAAGTGCTCTAGTGGCTATTTCCTTTCATTCTCAATCTGATATTCAGGAACTCGAATTAGGGAGAGGAGATGAAAGGGATGGCAAAGATAATCTTCTTAGTGAATTTGAGTGGAGAAGGCACCCCCCCATGCTAAGCTGCTGGAAAAAGTTGTTAACATCAGTCGATACCAAAGATGGTTTGTCAACGGATGCAATAGAGGCTGTTGACGCTTTGTTTTTGAGTGTTGTGCGCTTTTGCATTGATGGGAAAAGGTGAGTTCTTTTATGCATTATGAGGAGAGGTGGTTTTGAGTAGCTGTCTATAGACTTGGATTTATGTTGACAAAAGGTTTATCGCCACCACTTTGTTGCTTGCATTTATATTCATTAATTTGTCATTTTGGTGGCCTTAATATTGTTTGCTTGCCCTCTTTCTTCTGTATTTATTAGTAATTTTTATTAATCAACCTAAGAAAGATGTTATGTTCTGTGCAATGTATTCTTCACGGCCCAAACTTCAAGTTTTGTAGTGATTAGTTTTCATACATTTGATTTGTTGGGTTGTAGACAGTGACTTTGGCAAATCTATAGCTATATAATTGTAAGTTGTTAGTGGGCTCATGGTGTGTAGCATGTAAAAGCTGCCATTGTTAGTGGTTGCTTGTAGTGGCAAATCAGTCCGGTCTGGGAGAAGGGGGGGGGGGGGGGATGGACCATCATTTTTCCGGACTGGACCAAACACCCATAGGGATCGGACCAGTAGCTATTGGTTTGGTCGGTCCGGCCCAATTATTTTGTTATTTTGTTTCCATTTTTTTGCAATTAAATTAATAAAAAATTATTTAAATTACTAAAATTAAAATTTAGTGAATTGTTAATGTGTATTATGTAATTAACTCACTAAAAAAATATTTAACTATAATTATATTTATGATGTCGATAGTTGCTACTTATTAACTTAGACTTTACTCTTTAGTATGCATAATTAGTAATAATGTCATACATTTTATATATGGTTAATGAATATTAAATAATTTCATTGTACATAGATTATTCATGCTTGCTTGCAACTTAGGTATTTAAAAAAAATGACTTAATTACTTTAATTAAGTGTAAATAGTAGAGTATGTATGAATGTATGATGTATTAACTATTTACATATAATGACAAATTATCATATGATTTATGATTTATTATTAATTGATAGCATATATTATTTAATATTTTATATGATCAATGATAATAAATTAGATAAAAATTACATCATTAACTTATATAATTACTATATAAAATAATATATTAAATTATTAAAAATATATATAGGGGTTCGGTCCGGTCTAGTCCGATCCGATCCAAGATTTATAGACCCTTGGACTGAATTGAATTTCTTCGGTCCACAATTTTTGGGACCGAGATCAACCAGCACAATATTCAGTCCGGTTTGGTCCGGTCTGGACCGAATTCTGTACACCCCTAGTTGCTTGAGTTCTTTATCAAACTAGTGTCATGAAAGTTTTTTCATGGCCTGCCATATAGCCTACCAATGCCATTTATAGCATATCTTAGGTATGGGATTCAAACTATGGGAAGGATTGCTGGTTGAGAAAGGTTACTGCTTGTTGTGTTGTTGTGCAAGTGTTTATGCATGTAGCCTTTCTGTGGGATAGAAAATTACTTAGCATGAAGTTATTAGCTGTTATATCCAGTACTTAAGTGCATAATTAACATCAGGGGTATATACCTAGACAATCAACTGTTTGGAGGTGTATATTGTATTATAAACTAAAGCAGTGGGATTTTGAAGATGAATTTATGGCATTACTCACAACAATAGAGGCTGGATGTGCACAATCCAAATATGATCCATCCCTTAATTCGGCTAAAAAAAGAGAGAGAACTCAAGAGGCTTATGGCCATGAAAGAAGAAGGTGGGGAGAACCGGAGAAGAGCTCTAACTGGGGGCGTCTCAAGGGGAGGGGTACGATGGTTGCTTTATGAAGCCAAAAATAATATCATGGAAAATAAAGGAGCAATGAGTATAATGAATGGCTCCAAGGTAGAAACTTACTTCGTCAATGGAAGGGTGATATTATTTGCTTACAGGAGACCAAATTGGGATTCATCACAAGGGAATTTGTTCGGGGCTTATGGTGAGGTTAACATGTAGGATGGTCGTACTTGCCATCGAAAGGAGCATCTAATGGAAATGGTGGAGGAATGTGTGGGTGAGTTCACTGTGGCTTGCTCTTGTAGAAGATGGTTTCCAATGGGCATTCACTGGAATTTATGGCCCTAATGTTGATTCAAAGAGAAGGTCATTGTGGGAAGAATTGGCGGGACATCTTAGTTGGTGGGAGTTACCAAGCTGCATAGGGGGCACTTCAATGTAACTCGCTTCCTGAGTGAAAGATCGGGTGTGTCCCACATCACTCCTGCCATAAGGGATTTTTCTGATTTCATTTCAGAGCAAGAGCTTATGGATATTCCATTAACTGGAGGTATGTTTACTAGGTCTAACAGCAGAGAATTCCCATCTTGGTTGAGGAGTGATAGGTTTTTGTTAACTCCTGGCTAGGAGTTACAATTTCCAGATGTAACTCAAAGGAGATTACCCAGGTTATGCTTTGATCACTTCCCCCATCATCTTAGATTGGAGGCATCCAAGGGGGTAGAAAGTATTTTAAATTTGAGAATATGTGGCTTAAATTTGATGGTTTTGTAGGTAGGGTTAGACAATGGTGTTCTTCTTACAATTTCCAAGGCTCTCCAAGCTTCATAATGGAAAGAAAGCTGAAAGCGCTGAAACAGGATCTGAAGCAATGGAATGAACAAGTTTTTGGCAATGTGATGCAACAGAGGCGCTCTCTCTTGGAGGAGCTACAGGGTATGGAGGGTGAGGAGGAGGCAAGAACTCTCTCTGAATCTAAGAGAACCCGCAAGAGTTCGGTAGTCATTGAACTTGAAAGAGTAACATTGCTAGAGATCTGTTGGCGACAAAAATCAAGAGCACTATGGCTCAAGGAGGGAGACAAGTGCACGAAGTTCTTCATAGGGTGGCTAATTCTCATACGAGGAATAACGCTATTGATATTGATGGTGGATGGTGCAGTGTCCTTGGATCAATTATTCATCAAGAACCAGATCGCTCAGTGCTACCAACACCTCCTATCTTAACATCACAATTGGTGACCGGGTGTGGATGGTTTAACTTTTCAGCATTAGATCAACAGTGCGTAGGGTGGCTAGAGAGGCCTTTTGAGGAAGATGAAGTCAGTAAAGTAATCCGTGGCATGGCTCGTGACAAGGCCTCGGGCCCTGACGGTTTTACCATGAGTTGCTTCCAAGCTTGTTGGGAAGTGATCAAGGGAGACCTTATGCGGGCCTTCCAAGATTTTCATACTAATGCCAGATTTGAAAAAAATCTTAATGCTACTTTCCTAGCACTCGTTCCCAAAAAGACGGGGTTTGTGGATGTTAGAGACTACAGCCCCATTAGCCTTGTGAAGGGGGTTTCTAAGATCCTTTCTAAAGTGTTAGCAAATCGATTGAGTATGGTGATGGAAAAGTTAATTTTGAAGCCGCAAAACGCATTTGTCAGAATAGACAAATCCTAGATTTGGTCGTAATTAAAAATGAAGTTTTGGATGAATGACTTAAATCTAAAGAACCTGGTTTACTTTGCAAATTAGACATGTAGAAAGCCTATGATCACGTCAACTGGAAGTTCCTACTTTATTTACTCACAAGATATGGCTTTGAGGAGAAATGACAGAAATTGGTGAATGGCTTACTGGTGGGTTTCTTTGACTCCTCCCATGGTTTGAGACAGAGGGATCCGCTCTTTCCTTTACTTTTTTTTATTCGTCATGGAAGCTCTTAGTAAGATGATTGCGGGTCTTGTGGAAGGTGGTTTTCTCTATGGCTTTAAGACAGGGAATGGTGATTATGGTTCCATTGATATTTTTCACATTCCTTTTGCTGATGATACTCTTATCTTCCGTGGAGCAAATCTCGGGCATATTGTGGTGGGTGATAGCTAATTGGTCTGTTTGGGGGGGGGGGTGGATTGAGGATTCTTAACTTGATGAAATTCAACCATAATCTGTTGGGTAAATGGTTGTAGAGGTATTGACACGAAAGGGGGGCTGTAACAACCCGGTTCAATAATTCTTAAGTCAGAATATTGATAATTTTTATTTGGCTTAAATTATATTTAATGGGCCATATTGGATAAGCCCACGAACGATAAATTATTGAGGTTGATTAGAAGTTTTAATTAGGCTCAATAACTAGGTTAAATCCCATTTATTATTTATTGAATGAGTTAATATCCTTTTAGAATTTAAATATCAGCCATTAGAAGTTTATTTCAATTTAAAATTATCACTGATTGAAGTCCCAACGCAGTTTCAGTCACTATCAATCTTACATTGAATGAACTGCTAGCTCATGTTTTCAAATTCAAACTCTCTTCTTAGATGATCATGACCGAGTGTTCAGCAAATTAGTATCACTACATGTATTAACTGAGTCCAACTCAAATTTGTCGACACTCTTTCCCAAATCTCTCTATAAATATATCACTTCCGTGTGTTATTTGGGGAAAAAACCATATAAACCTCCATAAGTGCAGCGACTGAGCCCATGAAAGAAATCAGTCGCATCCCGAAAATATGAGATTAGTGTTACAAGGTAAGTAGCTTGATCATTAATTAGGATTAGCATATGTTAGCTAGTTTTATATATTATTATTAAAGCCAGTTCATTGGAAGCCAGGGTTTATGTACTACGCATGTCATGATATTTGCAAGCACTTCATTCATCATATTTAATTCTGCATATTATAGTTATGTATGTATTATGCATCTCACTTTGCATAAGACACGTAAGTTTTCATAATATCAAGTGTAAGAAAAGCTCAGAGTAGTTAATCAGATGACCATTTCGATGCATGGAACCAATGCGATTTCTGGGTGGATTTGTTAGCCATGGAGCTAAGCGTGGTCTAAAATAGTATGCTAGAATACAATTAGCGTCTCCCCTTGCGGTCGCTGGATGTGGAGTTGGTGCACAACCCTGCACATAGGGTTAAGTGTGTGGGCCAACAAACCATGCATGTCATAGCATATGCCTGAACAATTAGGATTTTAAATTCTCAGTATGAAATGTTTAATGAAAAACTAAAAACTTTATGTTAAGTATGTTTACATTATGATGGGTTTCTAATTGAGTCATCGACTCATTTTAGTTTGTTTTTATGTTTTTAAACTACCTCAGGTCAGAATATTTATGATAGGACAAGACTTAGTCTAGGGAGGCGTGAAGTGGCCTAGATCATGTTATAGATTTTAAGCTATGATTTTTTTATGGCATGAACTTTGAGAAATTTTAATAAATGCTTCCTTGCAATCTTTGTACCTAGCGCGTCCTTTAGAATAAAAAAAAATATTTGTAAGTCAAGTTCAGTAGTAGCACTCCGGCTTCCCCAAGAAATTCTAAAAGTGATTTTATTATTAACCGCGTCCCCCCGG
>QEOT01006981.1:126009-158654 GCA_003123785.1 Pterocarya stenoptera
TGTTTACTAGCTTTTTCAATCCTTTCTGCCGGAATGGCAAAATACTTGCTGATCTGAACTGACTTGAGGATATATGTCCCTTGTCTTCTGTATGAGCATAGTTTATCACGTGTTATCTTTAGTTACTGCCACAAACTCTTCCTATAGTCTCAGATGGAGTAATATTTGATTGTACTTATTATTGTCATCTTTCCATTCATTGATTCTCTGAAATTGATTTGACTGGCTAGACTTACAGTGTGCTTCTTGGTTAGTTTGAACTTGGACAGTGTTGCTGCATTGAAATTCCTTTTTGGGCTTCCTGATGACATGCATGGGACTGGGGGCTTTTCTGAAGAAAATATTAATTACATCCAAGAAATGATTACTTTATTGAATTCAAAGATCACTGCTGATGACCATGCAGCCACCTCTGACATGGACACCTCTTTGTATCGGGTATGGTTAAATTTAAAATTTAGCTTTGCTTACGTTCTTTACTTTTCCTCTTGGCTGCTTGTTTACTACCTGACTTCATCAATACATTGTAGGCCATAGAGTCTGCAAAGACATTGTTGTTAATGTTGCAGAAGCCTACCGGTTCTGTTGAGGTCGATGATATTTTTTCTAGTAAAAATGTTCTTTTATTGCCAAATTATGTTCGGGGTTCATCAAAGATATATCGGATGGCTGATGGCAGTGCTGAAAAGGATGATGATTATCTTTACCTAGGAGGACTAGGACTAGGAGACAAGTTCCTGTGGGAATGTCCTGATGATAGATCATCACAGACAGCTTTTCCTGGAAAGAGAAAAGTTTCTTCAGTGGACGGTCTAAGTAAACGTGCTAGAGGAGAAAATTCACCGGCTGAGCTTGTGGCCCAAGGTGCATTTCCACGGGGATTGGGACCATCTAATGCCCCTTCTGGTTCTACTCGCAGGGACAACTTCAGGGGGCGGAAGCCAAATACCAGCAGGCCACCATCTATGCATGTGGATGACTATGTTGCAAGAGAAAGAAGTATTGATAATACTAGTAATTCTAATGTAATAGCTGTCCCACGAGTTGGATCTACTGGTGGAAGGCCGCCCTCAATACATGTGGATAAATTTATGGCCTTAGAAAGGGAACGCCAGAACCCAATGGCAACAGTTGTTGGGGAGGCAGCAGCACTAGGGAAGAATGTAGGTCCTGAGAATGGCACAGATTTGGAGAAATTCAAGTCTAAGCAATTGAAAACAGAGCTAGATGATGAACTCCAGGGAATTGATATAGTTTTTGATGGAGAGGAGTCAGAATCTGACGACAAATTGCCCTTTCCTCAGCCAGACGATAATCTACAGCAGCCTGCCCCACTCATAGGGGAGCAAAGTTCTCCCCGCTCTATTGTTGAAGAGACAGAGAGTGATGTCAATGAAAATAGCCAATTTTCTCACTTGGGTACTACAATAGCATCTAATGTTGATGAAAATGCCCAAAGTGAGTTTTCTTCACTTATGTCAGTCTCACGTCCTGAAATGCGATTGACTCGAGAACCAAGTGTTTCTTCAGATAAGAAGTATTTTGAGCAGTCCGATGAGACAAAAAATGTCTTTCCAGTTAAGATCTCAGGCAGGTTTGATTCTGCAGCAGCAACAGGTAGTTCTGGTTTTCCTGCCTCTGTTTACAATGGTTCATCAGCATCATCTTTGCAATTGCCAGTGGAGTCTAGGATGACTCCACAAAAGATTTATGCAAATAACAATCCACAAATTCCTTTTAATGTGCCTGGGGCTATGGGATCTCAAGGACTTTATGACCAGAGATTTCCTCCAAATCAACCTCCTTTACCTCCAATGCCGCCACCTCCAACAATCTTGCCTGTTATATCTCAGACTTCTGATGTACTTCCTATTCAATCATCGCCATTTATTAACCCTGTAATGGATGTACAGCAGTCCCTTCCTGGAGCGTTCCAAGTAAGAGAATTTCCGCCCCTCATTCACAAATTTTGCAGCAGCATTGCTGTGTACTGCTTTTTTCTTAATCTGCATTTACGTAATTACATGTCTTCTTCTTCTTTTCAGGTTCAGTCAGATTACCTATCCGCCTTTAACAACAGTTCAGCAACATTTGCATCTTCCCTGCCCATGCCAGATTCCAAGTATTCAAGGACTTCCGTCCCTTCTCCCAGATCTGCTAGGCCGCCTCCACCACTTCCTCCTACACCACCTCCATATTCATCTAGCCCTTTTAATTTAGGATCTACTAAAACTTCTACCTCACCATCCTCACTATACAATCCAACAAGTGTTGGAACATCTTATCTACCATCTCCCTTGATGCCATCCACAAGTTTCAGTCGACCAGCTTCGATCCCCATCACTCTTTATGGAAGCACAGCAAGTCAGCAGCTCGGCGAGAACCCAGCAAGTATCTTGCAGAGTCTCGCCATCCCTCAGCCGTCGATTCCAACATTACATTCCATAGCCAAGTTGCAGCCATTACAACCCCCTCAGCTTCCACGTCCTCCACAGCCACCTCAGCATCCTAGGCCATCGATTCAAGCTTCACAGCAGTTAGAACAAGGAGTGCCTTTGCAAAATCAAATTCACATGCAAGCGCATCCACTGCAGATGCTGAAACATTCACAAATGTCTCCCATCAATTCCTATTATCAATCTCAACAGCAGGAATTTTCACATGCACAACAGCAAGTGGAACTTGTTCAACAGCCAGTTTTACATGAGCAGGGGGATGTTGCAATCCACCAGCTACAAGATCCAGGAATGTCATTACATGAGTACTTCAAATCTCCAGAAGCTATTCAGGTATTTTTATGAATAATCCATGGGAAAGAATTCTACATATTTAGTTATTAGTATTGCTTTTGTTCATTCTAATCATTGTTAATCCCCTTTCATGGCAGTCTTTATTAAGCGATCGGGATAAACTCTGCCAGCTTCTGGAACAGCATCCTAAACTAATGCAGATGCTTCAGGTATATGGTTTTATTCCAATGATTTATGCTTCCCATCTTTTGGCTTTCCATACCATGGAAGTGTTCATTTCTCGTCAACAACAAAAAAGATACAAGTTTTAAATATTAATCATGCTTAGGTGTTTCTCTTTTTACGGCCCGTGTACATGGGCTATAACTATTGCTATCAATAAATGTTCTTGCTTACCTGTTTCAAAAAACAAAAAAGATATAAGAATAATATAGTTCCCGTGTTAAACAATAACTTTATTTATACATACTTTAGGTCTGTTCTCCTAGTTATGTATTCTTTGTTTGAGTCATTATCTTTGGTTGATAATTACAAGAGGAAGCCAAGGTTGGAAGTTTTCTGCCACCCAAAAAATTATGAATATTAGTTTCCCTTTTTTCCTAATTTTCTGGTGTCTTGCCACAGGACCATTTCCACCGTCATTTCTAGTCCATTGCATTTTTTATTGGAGTATGAATTAGCCTTTTTGTATTTTCCGTGTTATGCACATTAACATTACATGTTTTGGTTTCTTTGGCAGTATGTTACTGTCCTCCTTTTTTTCACCTCAACTTAGGTTGGCCTTGAAAAGCCTCGACCCACACCTAGACATTTTTTTCATTTAAAAATCCTCACTTATGGTTTTACTGATCAAAAAATAAAATCCTTGCTTATGGTGGTAGAAAACCATGGTTACATCAGAACACCTTGGGGGATACAAAAATATCATCAAAGCCCAAAACCAAGGTGTACAAAAACCTATGTCCTCTTTGATCTATTCCAAAAGCAAGATTTGTTTACAATGCAAGTAAGGAATTCTCTTCTGTCGACTGGAAAGGCTCCTCTTACCTCTCTGGGCAACTCATTCCATTGATTGCAGTCTTGTGATATGTCACTCGCTCCCAATTTAGCCAAGTAATTCGCCACTTGGTTCACTTCTCAAAAGACATGGCTGATGAGGATATCACAAAAACTTCTGACTATAGTGACTTGGTCCCATAGGTCCCGAAGAAACCATGGGATACAACCTTGTCCATTTAGCTAATTTACTACCACCCAGGAATCTGATTCCACCTCTATGGATAACAAGCCCTGCTGCCTGCACAACATTAAACCATCCAAGAGCCCTCTCACGTCTGCCTTTGAGTTTGTCTGTCCCCTCCCCCATTGAAGTGTGAGAAAGCCATCACAACGTGCCCTTCTCATTCCTCACAATCCCCATTCCCTCCACGCATTCCATGGTTTCCAAAGCAATAACCATCAACATTTGAGTTTAAATGGCCCATGCCAATGCAGCACCTTTATATGCTTGGAGTCCTCGCATCAATGAATAGAATTTCAAGCCGCTGTAGCCTGAGCTATGAAGGGACTTTATTTTCTTTTTATGAGTAGTATATAAATTGTCATTCTGACGCTTAAATTGGTGGCTTTTGTGGTTCAACAGGAAAGGTTGGGTCAGCTATAGCACACGGTAGAGGAATTAAAAGATGAGCTCTTACCTGTTGTGGGTATACTTCAGACCTGGAAACTACTGGTCCGAGTATGCATGAAGTCATTGCCCCAACAGTCATTGATGTTCTTTCGATCATGTCTAGTCTGCTAAATTTTGTCTCAGTAATGTACTATATACATGTATTCTTTCATCTTAAATATTCATTAAATTGCCTCCGAATCAGCTTATTTTCAATGGGAAAAGCTTTTCATGTATTTTGTCTACAGCTGAAGATGTGGCTTTTGACAAGAAAGGTGGAGGTACTAGTTCACAAATTTGTCTACTTGAAACGGGTGTATTTCGTACATGTTTGTTGTATTGAGATTGTAGAGAGCAACATTGCTATCATTAACTCGATGTATATAGAAAAACTCATCACTTTCCGTTCGATGTGATTGACGCAGCAGTCAGTTCATTGACTCATGAGCCTTACTTAGTTCGTGAAGGATTGGGGATAGGTTGGGAATTTAATTAGCGTGAATGTTTGGCCACATCCCCGAATTTGTGGACTCGTATTGGTCTTGTTTTAGTGAATTTTACTTTGGCCTCTCGGTAAGAAACGTAGTGCTCTTGATGGTGTTCTGGGGGAAGTATCAAAATTAAATAATAAATTCCCCCTGGCCTCCCTTCTATATTTCTTAAGAGTAAATAAGTAATTAATGTCGTCATTATTGCAAATGATATGAGAATATCTTTTGTGCTGTGTAAAAAATATTTATTGGCTTTCTTCACGATTGATTGACTTGCTCACTGCCCAGAGAAAAAAAAAAAGAAAAAAAAAGAAAAAAAAAGAAAAGAAAAGATCGAGTTGCTCACTATCTCATAGAATCATGGTATTCACATTGTAAAATACAAGTTGCATGATCCAAGAAGTCCATGATCCGAGAGATTGTTTGTTACGAATTTAACAACCGACTAATGGGACATTCCTCCTTAAGGAACTTATGAACGTGCCTTGCGCGCAATGAAATGTCGGCCATAAATGAAAACAGAGAACACCTTTCTCCTCGGTCCTCCTTCGTGTCATGAAATAATAACACAAGGAAGATATTGAAGACAGAAGAAAAAATGTATGCAGGAAAATAAAAAATACAACGACTTGATACCCAGAACTTGAAAAAATGCATGCTCCATCTAGTATCATTTTTCGTAGGGAGGATGTAAAATACTAGAATCTCTGGGATTGGTGGGTGGAAATCAAGAACCAATTAAGGGGAACCATATCATCAAGCGATGGTACTTAATTTATTCTCAAATGTCTGCCATTGGAAGAAACTTAAAATGAGAGTCTCGAGGATATTGCTTCCCTTATGACCCTCAATATCCCCACCATTATCGCTGTGGCAAATCACCGACACCTCTTATCAGCCTACGGCGGGGGCTGTGATATTACACCACCTGTTGTCCTCAACGGCGCCAGAAAATCCCAGCTTGTCATGCACTTTCATGTGCATGGGGGTGCAAACATACGCATTTCCTAGCCATTCCCCAATACAACCATGTGTCCTTCATGATCAACGGACTTCAACCCCTTTCACTCGTGTGCATTGGGCTGCATAAACGTTCCCAATAGCCCCATCATATATTTCAGTCGTCACAAGAGCATTCTCGAATCTCTCCAACTGAACTACCCCCCCTTTCCTCCCAGCTCAGAGAGAGAGAGAGAGAGAGGGCTTATGCAGTCTGAGGCAGTTGTCATTATGGAGAGCGGATGGAAACCAAAAGTTGATCAGATATCTCCAAATTGTCCGCGGTGTGGTTCTTGCAACACAAAATTTTGCTACTACAACAACTACAGCTTGACACAACCAAGGTACTTTTGCAAGGGCTGTAGAAGGTATTGGACTAAGGGTGGATCCCTCAGGAATGTACCCATCGGTGGCGGCTGCCGGAAAAACAGAAGGGGGAAGTCCTTAAGGTTATCCAGTACTGATGGTGTCCAGTCAAGAAGTTTGTCTAATGGGAATCTCCCACATGGTCCATTAATGGGGAATTCCTTATTGGTTGAGTCCACTAGCTCGTCACTGATTAACGATGGTTCACATATTGACCTTGCACTTGTTTATGCGAAGTTTTTAAATCAAAAGCCGGATTCCAAGACAGGGTTTGAGTTGCCGGAATTTCCTAGTGATTTCAATTCAAGATTGGAGTCTTTGAGTACATCAAACACTAATATGAGCTCGGGCACTCAATTAGTGGAAGAAAATGGTTTCTTTGAATGCCAGCTTACTCTTTCCCATGAACTTTCTGTGGAAAGTTTTCCAAGTGCCAATAACGAGATGTACTTTTGTGGATCAGCCTCCTCTATTCAGAAGCATGATCATGTCGATAGAACTGAACAATCTATGAAGTATAACACAAGCAATTATGGGTTGCCACCATTGCCAGGAGAAGACATAATAGCCTCTGATCAAGAAGTAGTCATGTGGTCGAGTTCTCAAATGATGTTGAATCATAACTTTCAAGCAGCACAGCTGCCAGGGCTCGGACCCGAAGCACAAGACCCAAATCCAATGATTTCTAATTGGATCAACCCGTTCGATTTGTCAAGTGATCATGCAACTTTCTCGAGGATGAGTGGAATTTGATTTTCATCGTTGTTATCTTATTTTACATTACTCTATAGTTATAATTATGTATATAGGATGGGAAAACTACCGTGCAATAATCCATAAAAGTAAGACATGATAAAGATCGACCAATCTTATAGCCAAGTTCCTTATCTATTCGCAAAGTGGTAGTACAAGAAGTTACATATATTTGATTATTTTCTCTCAAAAGTCGAGTACGACTGGATAATGTATGCCTTTTCTCCCTTTCTTTTTCATTCTGGAAGTGTTGATTACGTGGGTCTAATCGTTAATAACACAGGATATTTGTAATTATGAATGCATAAACAATCTCATTTATTTCATCGATCTAATTAATTAGAGATCTTTCCAAGTAATATTGAACAATTGAGTAGTACTGCTACATGTACTTATAGTTTTACTTATACTTTTATATACTTACAACACTCATTTTGTTAGTTTTTTTTTAACTGACATATGGGAAAGTAGGTTTTTTGTAAGTATATTCAGCATTTTTCTTGGAACAATTAATAGAAAATAATTTGAAAAGTAAGGAATGCATTTAATACCTTTCGGATCAGTAATTTGTTCTCCATTACTCAGTAATTCAATTGATTTAGATAAGCTCAAACCTTCAACACTTTAAGTTAGTAGCTAACTTTGAATATATTCTGTCTTGAAATTTGATTATACTCTATATTCAGTATTGATGAAAGAATCTTATCAAATCAGTGATATCTCCAACTATAAGGCTGGGATTCCTCCCCTCCCAAAACACTAAGAAAGGAAGCAAGATTAAAAGCCCAGCTCATAGAATGCTCCTCTGAACATGACCTGTAGGAGGGATGGTGTTACAGAGGATGAGACTCATCGATTTGAGAATCCCTCAAGTAGTGTCCAGTCCTCAAGTGTCCATTCGCACAGCAGGCGTGATGCACATGGAGCCATTGATCTACTGACAAAGAATGTATGAACGGACTAGAAGGGAGATGGACTGAGAGAAGGAGGTCGGATAACCACGTTGCATTAATGGCTTTACCACCCGGACAACATGCCACATTAATAACGTCGTCGTAGAACCACATTGCATTTAAAAACTCTAACACAAGGAACAGTACAAGGAAACAAACTTCATGGGAGCATGCATTATGTGCTCCTCAAACTTGTAGTATAAATAACAGATCCTAAGTACAAGAATATATCTTTAATCCCTAAACTCTCTTACTTATTCGTTACACTCTAATAATATTTACTAATTTTGACATCGAAAAGTATCCAGATCCTAAGCTGCCCTCTCAAAACCGTAATTTTTTCTATCTTGTCCATGACTTGTTTTTGAAGACCTAAATTGTCAAAATTTGACCAAAAAATATGCTAAATATGACGTCAAGACCATCATTTTTGCAGGACAAGAATGCAGCAACTTCGACAACTCTTGGCCGCACATTGCTTAGACTCCCAAAGGTATAGGTTGGTACTGCCATTGTCTTCGCGTTAGAAGGTGGGGCCGGGTAATGAGTACTTTATCTTCAATATAACACGAGGAACAATAGCAAATGGAAAATACACTAATACAGGAAGATCCAATTCAACCACAGACATGCATGCACCGCAATTCTTTAATTTATGCACCCATGACATGTTATCATTCAACTATTTGAGGCGCAATTGATAGAAAGAAAAGCACTAGAACCCGTCGGCCGGTGGGTAACCCTCGTATACAGAGAATAATACTATTCAAAAGTCTTAATTTGCAAAGCACACCATCCATACAGTATAATTTAATTTATAAGATTTAAATTGTAAAATTTATATTCTTAATCATCTTATGCCACGTAAATAATGTGTAGTATAAAGACTTTTAAATAAAATTATTCAAAGATTATTAAAGTCGATGCACGCCACACCTATATACATGAGTTTGTGGAATATACGTTCTTCAAAATTGACGGTAGAAGAAGTGATCAAACTAGCAAGTAGCATGAATATATACTACTGACTGCATACCAAAGGGTGCAACTTGCAAGAATCGTACAATTAACAGTCGTTGGTCGGAAGTAATTGGTTTCTATATTAAATAATTAATATGCTGGTCAAAATGCACTACTAAATTATAATTGGCTGATGCAAAAGTACTTGGAAAAACCACCCTACCTAGTCTGCATATATGCCTAGCTACCTTGGTATTATGTATTTTGTTTATTTATTGTCTTTCTTGTGGACGTGCCTTTTATATATATTATTCATTTCAAAAGCAAGCATTCAAAAATAAAAATGAAGACATTATATTAAAAGTAATTAATTAATTGGCCACTCGATCGTTGATCGTCTTTACAGAATTTATGAACCACGTGTTTAGGGGACCACCTGGTGAAGACCACGCACGTACGAACTCCTCATGTTCAGCCTTGAAAAAGTTTGAGACCTAGGTACTGCAAAATAACGTGAGATTCAAATTATTCTTCTGTTTCGGTCTTTAATTACTTACTATTGGTAGGAAAATTCAAATACATGATATTAAAATATTGGGTTGATCGGATTGGCAAAATTGGGTTAAAATTAAAATATACAATGCATGATCCCGTAAAATTAGCACATGATCCAAGAAAACAATTCCCATATAATCTTTGCATTGACGATACCCATGATCTCGATCGGGTAAAGGACTCTAAAAGTTTGATCAAATTCAATCTTTGAATCACAATTAAAACTCGAAAAGCACATGACCACGTAGAAATCTTTTAGATCAATTGACAACACTTTAAATTTTTACTGAGAAAACCAAGAATTGAATTCACCTTCCTCCATGTAAAGGCACATGACCACTAAATTAATCAAAAGGTTTGAATTAAAATAGTAGAAGTACTTAATTAATTTTTCTCCATATTAAATGGATATAATTAGCATAACATTTCAACAGATCATCAATATATATCGGTCATTATCTATATATCATATAATATATTAATTAAATTACCTACCCAATTTGACATCGATTGGTAGCCCCTTTGTCCGGTACAAATTAATTAAAACACCAAACATATATATATGGCTTAGATTGATTTATTCGAGATGCGGGGAGGAGTTAGGCCACGTACTGGCCAGTACGTATATACACGTACTGGTCACCACATGAGGATCATACGTACGTATATACAGCGACTAGCTAGACTATGCCTTGCTTGGTTATTAGTACGTATATACACGTACTGGTCACCACATCTCACTTGCATTCTAATATGTAAAATGTGACATTTTTATCAATCTAATTAAATCCTCTATTTTTTTCAAAAAAAAAAAAAAAAATGTTGATGGATAATATCACTTTATCATGATGAGATGAGAACGTGGTAAGCAGAATTTTTCGTAAAATATTATATCAAACTAATATATGATGTACTCTTAGGATATATATATTTATATATAAGGTATAAATGCTTCTGTGCTTTTATCTTTGAGAGATGCTAGATTTAAAAAACTTGAAACTAGTATATATATATACTTGGTTATATGATTCAATCATTTTTGTTTAATAGCCCTGTTCATTTTTATGCTTTTCTGATCTAATCCTTGCTTGGGATGATCCTAATATTCTTAAGACTTTTAACTTTGAATATTTTGACATCTAGTTATGATATGGATGGAGGTAGTAAACTCTTTGCTATTGTTTATCGTATTTATTATAGAGTATTAATTTAAAACTATATATATAATATATATTATATATATATATACGCGTGTTTAGTCTTCTTATAAATTAAGAATATTCTAGGCCTCTACGAATGGCACAACCCTGGCCTAGTGATTATGCAATAAATACACAACGTTGAACAAGTATATATCATATTATACGTACCGCCATATGTAATTAGAGTACCATGATCTCATGATCATCTTAACTTCTAATTCACGTCTTTCTATGTTTCATAATTACCAATATGTTAGTACGTACTGCATGCCGGGTCAACTTACGCACATATATATATATATATGTATATATATACACACACACACTATGATCATAACCGGCCATGTATGATTTAGCAAGTTGGGCGAATCCCTAGCTAATTGGTATCGATAATAAGTCCTAGCTGTATATCTACGTGTAATTAAGAGAGATATTCATAACATGTGAATTAGCCACGTCATTAATAGATAAACTGGCCACGCCCTCAATGATCTGTATCTAATGCTTTTCTTATCTTCCAAGCAGAGATGATCAATTACGTATATACGTACGTACTCTACCTATCTAGCTTCTGCTCTATAATTTCTTTTTAGTTAGAATATTCGGCGCACGGAAAAGTGAATTCTCATGAGCTGCGGCATGTTAGCTGGTAATTAACGCTTCAACGCATAGATATATCATCATGTAATTCACTCACAAATTAATAAATGCAGGACTGCTTATGCTTTAGAAAAACTAAAAGAAAATGGATCAAAGACACCGGCATGAGTGCGTTTAAGGCATGGCTCATGTTGCCCCTCGCGATAATGGATCCAGATATATCCAAGCTAGCTAGCTATATATCTGATCTGTGTATGTATATATATATATACAAAAAAAAAAAAAAAATCCTGTTGAAAATAAAATATATATAATATAGAAAAGGGTGAGACAATACATCCTTTCTATTCTCAAGTGTTAATAGGCATATATAAATATATATATCTCTATAATTTATAGAGAAATAAGATGCCAAGTAATTAATAAAATAAAGAAGTATTGATCTAATCAAAGTAATATACATAAAGTACTTAATCTAATTAAGTAGTATTCCAATCATGAACTTTGATTTGATATATAATTATATCAAGATAATATAATATATCAAGTTAAGAGTCTAATTAATTTGATATTATGATCTCTAACAAATCCAAATGCATGCGGTTTCTAGCTTATGATCTATTACGTACAAATTTACAAGAAAAATGTTGTAGCGCCAGATGGATTAATTATAAACAGTTTTGACGATCGAATATCGATTGGAGACAAAAATGAACATATATAATTAGGAAACCTGAAAAATTGAATTAAAATGGCTTCCCTAAATTATATTCCATAGAATTAGAAGCAATATTACTATTTAAAGCTCTACGTACAATGAAATTGGAGAAAAAAAAAACTGATCAATGACTACTACGTCTTGCATATCATCTTCTAATTAATTATGACCATAATTTATTTAAACTCATAATTTCGAGCACATCCACGAAATCAATAATTGCATGGGAATTAGCCTCCCGGCCGATGATCACCTGATTATATCTTGTCGACGAACATTATTAATTGTAGGAGTTTTTGGCCTTTGTCCATGCATTCCAATTAGTTTCAAACAATTTGCATAAGAATTTAATTAAGCTAGATCACCTTGAAAGAAAACATTATTATAATTATTAAACCATTCACATGATATATATGAAAAATTCAACATGAGCTTAAGCTTAATGTTGCATTAATGATCTTATAAAGTTTCATCATATTTTTGTGGGCGTAATTCGCACCCATCATGTAATCCAATGATCAATTTTGTACATGTAGACAGAAAAAGTATCTATAAAAAGGGAAAGTCACAATTCTAGCTGATCTTGCCCGTACGTCAAGATGGATACGAAGAAAGCAAGTTGTTTGGTATACATGAAGAACTCCTCCACGCCCTAGCATGCAATTTAAGTATCTCTCGAGCTCTTTCTCTAGCCTTGATCCCACAATCAACTTGAAGGACCAAACACAACTTTGCCACAACGCCCAGCTGCAACATTTCCTGAAGAACGCCCGGAGCTGCAGAGAACTTTGAAATGGACAAAAGAATTCTCACTGCCCTGTCGCTCGCGACCTGGGAAACCCTGAGAATTTTCTTTGACACAATGGAAAGCCCCGCACCGTGCTGCAACAGCTCGGCCCGCCCCTCGGCGCATCCGCATAGCATGTCCAGCGCAATTAGAATCATTTCACAAACCCTTCGCTCCGAAGAATCAAGAAGAAGTTCTATCAAAATAGAAACTGCGCCTGCTTCAACTGCTTTAATTATATTTCTTCCCCATGGAAAAAGCTGGATTAGTAATTTCAATGCAGCTTTGGAGGCCTGCTGGGAAATCTGATCCCGCAAGACTTGGACTATTTCGATGAAGAATCCGGTTGTCAAACTGATTAACTGCATCGGATCAGCCACTTCAAACATGGATTTCAATAACAAAACCGCATAAGCGCGAGACTCGTAATTCCCACGTTGCATCACTCGTATTAAGGTTTTGACAAATTCACTATTTTTCCCTACAAGACTCTTTAGGCCGGCTTCAGAAACTTGGAGACTGTGAAGCATGCTCAAGGCTTCGCAGCTTGCAGTACCGGTGAAATCAGCCCCATCATCCGAAGCTTGATCTTCTGATGCAAAACAATTGGCGCTACTAACAATTGATGCTAAAAACTCAACGGCACCTGCAGCTTCAATATAACGTTTATTGGTTTCGCTCTCGGAGGCGATTGAGCGGAGCTTTTCTAGACATCTGATCTTCAACTGTGGAGATTTAGCTTCTTTGAGGAGCTTTGCAATCTGGTTTTTGTTGATCGGAGGTTTTGGTGTTGGAATCCTTTCGATGCCATGCGAAGCGTTCATGATGCACCATGATTGGATAAATCTCCGGAGAGTGTGGTTTGGAGTTAGATCACAATCGGCTGGAAGTATTTGTTTTGTGACTGGGCAGGTATTGTTCTTCTCGGAGAACAACCATTTCTCGATGCTTTCGCGATCGTAGGTTATCCCGGTAAGGACCGTAACAGGATCCTTCATGAGTTCAAGAGATATGGGGCAGAGAAATAATCGAGGGACATCAATCTCGTCCATCAAAAACAAACAAAGAAGATGAGAAGTTCAAATAAAACCCAGATATTGCAGGAGTGCGGTTGATGAAAAATGGTTAGGAATCAGTACTAAAGGAATTTGATGATCAGTGTTTGACAAAAGGTAGGTTGCAAACTGTTGGGAGGGGGGAGTTCATGTGAATTGGTTTGAAGACGTTAGGAAGAGATTGTGGTGGGTTTTATATGCGTGTGGGGAGAGTGAGGTGTCCAAAAATATTGCAAAGTCAAAACACGGAAAAAAAAAGAGCTTAGAGAGAGAGAGAGAGAAGGCATAGTTGTAGAGAGAGAAAGTCAAAGGGAGAGTTGGCATGGGATAATGCATATAATTTGCATGTGCAATTGATGACCACCCATTCCTGACCTGGTAAAGTCGCCCCTTCTTGAGCCTTTCAATAGCTTGGAAAAGTCATCCGATCCCCACTCTCCCCACCCCCTCTCTCAAACTCGTATTTTCTAATTAATGGCAAGCCAGGTCCAGTTGCCGACTAAAGCTAAAGGAGCCAACGAATTATACCCCCTCAGTTTCCTGAATTTAGCCAACATATACTTACTTTCCCAATTAAGGTTTTGACGTAGGCACATTGAATGCAATTTAGTTGCCCACACCAAATTAAGGAATTTGAAGGTTTTAATTTTTATTAATTTACTGGAAATGATATTTACATTTTTGGAGTGTGTAATTTTTGTATATTCCCTTTAAAAAGTAGTTAAATATATATCTTCCTTAGCTCTAATTCCCCTACTAGCTAGTCATGTTTAGGGAGAGAATAGTGTGGTACTACTGTTTTATGAATAAAAAAATTATAACAAAACACAGCTTGATCCAGTATCATGTATTAGGATCGACGATACCATGCATCATGTATTACAGTTGTCTATAAAGCATCGTAAAGTACGTACGTGACGCTTTTATTCCAATCAAAATACAGCTTGATCAGAGTAGTTTTGAACGAATGATGAACCCACCTCGCGCGATTGATCCATTCCACTCCCCCAGATCTAAACATATATAGGAAATATTCCACAAATGATTAATTTATATATTAAAAAACAATTAAGCAAAGACAAATTAAACAAAAATGTCTTGAATGGCGCCGGTCATGATCATATTACTACAACGTGAATGATTCCTCAACTACTACTTTAAAGTAGTAGTTGAGGAATAATTCGATCGGTTTTACCCTTGATGTTTTCGTTTATAAGGGAGGTCGAGCAACAACTACTGCGCATATATGCATGCTACATGCATGGCAATTTGCATATCGATCGGTGAAAACTAAGAGCTAGCTAGGTTCATTAATTATGATTTTTGAAGGAATGATGAAAACGACCTAATGGCTGCAAGAATATACATATATATACACGAAAATAATTTGTAAGGTTTTAGGGTACTGTGTAAGCGAGGTGTCTTCTCTTTAAAAAATAATAACAAATTAGATATCTGCATGAAAAATTCTACTTTTTAATAGTGGGCGGCCACTATAAGAAAAAAATTATTTATAACCCAGCATAGATAATATGACACCTAATAAAGTGTTTACATGACATATTTTGTTTTGAAGCAAAAATTTTAAAATTTAAATTATATTAATCAAATCTTACTATTTAAATTATGTAGATGGCTACGTACTCTACACACCAGCTTGAGAATAGAATGAGAGCAATGCTACGTATAGTCTTTAAATGGAGACTGCATTGCAAGTTTAATTAGTTAATAATTTTGTCTTTAAATTTTTTTAAAATTACAATAATGTCCTTATCAAAATGATATTTTTTTTTCATTTAATGAAGGGCTTGCACATGTAGTCTCTATTTGGAAACTGCAAATAAAATTTCTCATAGAATAATTATTTAAAAAAAAATGCACGAGATCGACTTGCAAACTCTAATAAGACTGTAGTACTTAATATTAGTCTTGGATATACTTAGCTAACATATCCTCACATTTACTGTAACTTTTCTAGCCTTGTAAATAGTCGGATCAGTGGGCATGAGACTTTCGGATTCATGCATGGTTTCAGTAACCACTAATATTTCATTTCCAGGTCAATTACATGGGCACAGATGATGATGATGATGATGAGTCATGACCAGTCAATTTTGTGAAAATTAAAGATAGAGATAAAACAAGGAGAATGATCAAATCCTAGTCAAACTACCCAACTTGTGAGTATTTGATTGTATAACGTCATGAGTGATCAAAGGGATCATATCCCAACAAATAACCTTGTCATCATGTACTATCCCTTGTAAGAAAATAATAAAAATCTTTATTATAAATTTACTGTGGATGCATGCCTAGACTTCTGCAAGTACGTATTATAAATTTATATATAATATGCTATTAATCCATGATCATGCATGATGTCATTAATTTAGCAGTTTTTCTTCACCAGAAATAACATCATAAAGTACTGATCGGGCCCCCATTAGAAAACATCACCATATATATAATCGTTTGTTCCTTTTTTCCTTTGGTATATATGTATCTTTCGTTTGGAAGGAATATGGTGCAATACCTAAACCATTACTGGATCTGAAGTCATAGATGAGATGAGCTTCCTACGTATATACTATATGAAAACAAACACAAAATATCTTGAACTTACCTAATTAAAATTGGCATATTCATACATCTACAAACTTAATTAATTCAGAATGAATTAATAATATATATTGAACTTGTTCATCATCAGTTGGATCAGTACCTTTCTGTTAAATAAAAAAGCCTTGATATTGTCGCCCAAGTTTACAAACTTCAATCCAACTCTTCCATTTTTTTTTTTAAAGTCTATATTAACTACTTTATTTCCCAGTACCGAATCTAAAACAACTGTAGTACGCAGTTTGTTATTTTTATTTTGCAGCCAATTAGTAACAAATTAGTAGTTAGCTCTCAAATCAGCAAAGTATTTGCATGTGTACGTGCTATGAATATTCTAGGTCACACAAAAGACTGAAACAAAACGAATTGATACAAACGTGCTCCAAATCCATATATTTTGTTATGAAGCTCAAAGCTGATGCAGACGAATCAAGAGGATAGAGCTGAGAGAGAGACAAAAAAAAGGAGAAAAAGAATATTCAGCTAAAAGAAATTTCTAAAGGAGACTAAGATGAAGCATGCATGCACCCTGCGTATATATATACAAGATGAAGCATATGCATGCATGCACCCTGTTGCATACAGGGGCAGAACTATTAAGAGGTTTGAGCCCCCAAAATTTTTAAAATTAGATGAAAATTAAGTTTTGAAATGTGTTTTTATAGAGTAGACTATATAAAAATTAGTATTTAACCTTTCAAAATTATTTTTTTTAACTTGTCCCCAAACCAAATTTTTTGGTTCCGCCCCTGCCTGCATGCACATATAAATATATATATATATATAATATTTATAAAAGACAACGTATGATCATGAGATTCATGACAATGGTGGGGTACATAAATTCATTTGTATCGGTGTCTGTCGGCGATGAAAATACGCGCGTTATGATCACGCGGTAAACCCAAAAGGCAAAAGGTCAGTAATGATCAGATCGGAGAGTTGGACTTGATAAGTAGTGGCAAACTAGCTAGCCATATTAATGTCAAAGACTCAAAGCCGCACGCCAGCTAATTGCCTCACAGTCCAAGCTACCATGCATGCATTAAGCTAGCAACGCTGACCTGTCTCCTTATATATATAGAATAATAACGTATGGTATAAATTTTAAATATATAAATTTTATATAGGTCCTTTGTAAAAAGGTAAGTTTCATTAAAAAAGAATTGATTTTTTTATAAATATTTTTAATGATGAAATTCACTTTTTAATAAAGATACTGTTCGATTTAAAATTTATACATATCATTACTTTTATATATATATATATATATTTATATAATATGCTATCTACTTTCGGGCTGCTACTGCATGCATGCCCCCAGAGGCCAGAAGCCGTGGGAGAGCAGCGTAGCCGTTGATCATGATCCCGGATCTGTCAATTAATTAGACGGTTCAGGGAATTTTCTCTTTTTTTTCCCCTATATAGCTCTCTCCCCTGTCGTCTGAATTTAATATTAATGTTGCACATCGACGACATTAATTTATGGTTGCTTTTATGGGTCTTCAGAAATTTTTTTGTAATTAAAAATTGTACGATTTTTTTCTTCTAAAATAAAGGCTTTACGAGTTTTTTTTTTAATAAATGCAAAGTCAACTATTTTTTTTTTCTTAGCGATAAAGTCAGACAAATTTTAAATTCAAAGTCAACATTATGCCGGCGGTCATTAGAAGAATTTATACACGTATATATACGTGTGATTAATACATGCAGTACGTTATATAATGTGAACACCGACGACCCAGCTAGCTGCTAGCTAGCTCTGAGTTTAAGACTAGGAATATTGCATCAAATTAAGATCAAGACTTTTGAATTTTAATATATATAATTAATCGCGTACAAGCGACGTGCATCCATATAAACCATCCAAGATCGAACGTCCAACTGTATGTGTTAATTAGGGATAGAATAGATCGTTGAGAATTGCGTATGAATGAATTTAACACATGATCAGTTGGTTCTGGACGTTGTACGTCCTACGTGTAGATCTTTACTTAATTAATGGTTCACTAGCTAGCTTATAAGTTCCTTTGTTGATTTTATTTTATTTTATTATTATTATAGTAATGTTTATTGGGATTAATAGAATTATCTCGAATATATAATTAATTTAGTACTTATAAAAAGAAAATGGCTCATATATATAAATTTATTGTCCAATAATAAATATAACTATTTATTAATTCCCATGTGAATATGAATCATAATTAATTAGTTGGTGATCAACATGAACAAAAATAGTTTTATTAAAAAAAACAAAAAGAGGGAATAATATTGAGGAAAAATAAAACGAATTATTTCTATCTGATCTATTATATATGTTTTCAGTGGAAGAGTACATATATTAAACCACTTAATGAATTAGAAGCCTCTAATATATTTATATATTAATGGACATGATGCCACATTCAAGTTGTATTTGTTTTCTTTGATCATATAATTAATTGTCGAGTCTTACTTTCTTGGTAGGAAAATTATGCTCGATCCATCGTAACATTAATTATAATGTCGAACAATCAATTCAATCGATATTACGAACGTGTTTTATGAATAGTAGAACTATGACCGATGATAACCTATGGTGGGCATGGAAATTAAAATGATGGCTCTCATGATTTTGATTGTGTACCTTATATATCAATATTATAACTCCAAGTTCATCTTAATTTGTCACGTTGAATTGATTGGGAAAGCATTACTAATTATAATAATCATACATATTTACCAATTTTAGTTAGTGCACATATACTATAATTAAAAGTAATAATTAGAAAGTGGCAACGGGCCTAATTCTTTAGAAAATCCACTGCCTTTTAACAAATTAAATCACGTACCTGCTCGTTAATTTGGGCATGAATTCCACGTGATACATTGAAGTTGTCTTAGACTCCACAGTATTGGCAAACCTTTACCACTGATATTATTTAATCGATAGGATAAAGACTCACTAGTCTTCCTTTTTTTTCATTAGTTCTTTAAATATATTAAAAAAATCCCAAGTTTCTTCAAAGACTGAGAAATGTATTTGAGTTTTAGGCCCAGAAAAAAGAAACAAAAAAAAAAAAAAAACGCTAGTTCTATGCACGCACAAAACCGGCCCATCATATTGAACCCTTAAAGCTGGGCCCAAGGAAAAGCTGGGTTATTTGTATATCTGCTTCACCAAGCTGTACTGATGATATTGATTATCGTGAGCGTATGGTTGCCTTTTGTTAATTACATTTTTTTTTAATTCTCAATTAAATGCCAAATTAAACTCCCTACAGAACAGAATTTAGATATATCCTGTGAAAAGTCATTATTAAGTTTGATTGATCTCCTAGACGAATTTGGTCTACGATCAATTCCTACTAGCTAGATGCATGCACTTTCGCTGGTAGTAGTTGGATTAAAAATCAATCACGTTGCAAATACACGTACATGAGTCTTTGTTTATGGCTAGTTGTTTAGTGGTTTTCTTCTTCTAACCCCGTCATGCATGCCGGAGTAGAACTTGCCTATATACACATGAAGACATACACAGTTTTTTATCATCTTGATCAGATACAGCTAGCTAGCCAGTTCGGCCGGGCCAAGTTTTTTCAGAAAGACAAATTAAAGATCGATGCATGCGAAGTTATGGGAATTAATGCAAATTAACTTATAATTAGAACGATCATCAGTACTCAGGTCGTCGTTATAAAGAGCTAGTGGAGATCACAAGCGCCGATCGAAGATATCATTTGGTGGTACTTCTTGAAGTTGGCGTTAATGGAGTGCTTCTTCTAATTAAATATATAGTTGATCAGAACGTACATGACCTGCGGCTGGGAGCCAAAAAAATCCAAGTTTCCCTGGAAAGACATGGAGGACCCCGAGTGTGTGTGTGTGTTATAATGTTATTCCTCCCAAGAAATAACATTTTGCTTTCATTTTTCTTTGTTCTACCAATTAAATTAAGAGATAAAAGTTTCAAATCCTTTAATTTCTTCAAGCCGCCTGGTATAAGTATATATGTATAGCCCTAATAGTACTAATGATAAACTGGCCGTTTGGGTTAATACATAAAAGACTCCCAATATCATATTTTAGCTTGTTTCCAACCCTAAATATATAACACAATGAAATTGCTTATAAATCTCTTATAATTTATAAGGACGTTCACTCAATAAACAAGATTAATTTCCTCTAGTAGTACTATTCTTCATTTTCAGAAGCTTTGCATTATGCAGGTTCTTCTTGATGTCTCCTCAAAATACCTTTTACAAATTAAGGTGCACAAGAATCAAGATCATTACATTAATCACATGCAAATCGGGGGTCAACTAATTATATATATATATCGTTAATTTGCCTTGCAAAATGATATATTGGTGGATCATATATAACTAGAAAGAAAAAATATTAAGAAAAAGAGAAGTGTATAGCCACAATGAGGTTTTTCAAAAGTAAATTCACAAATTACTCATGATTTCATGTGATCCATTAGATTTATTTTTTAATAAAAATAATTTTACAATTTGACTTATATATTACATCAAATTACGTCAATTTGTAAATTTATTTTTGTAAAATCCTTTATAACTAAAATATTTCTGTAAGAATAAAATGACAAAATATAAAGAAGGCCTGTGATTTCACCTAAGATATAGGTCCTGGGAAACACCAATGCAAGGAGAATCCTTCCACTCCTTGGAATGTAACCTGAGGATATCTCTTACTCTGTCTTTCAAATATGTGCCACAGTCAACTTGGAGCAATGAACAAAGCTTTGACACAGCCCCAACCTTTAACATCTCCTGGACCACCATATGTGTCCCAGAGAACTTACATATCATTGTAAGGATCAGCACCGCTCGATCATCGGCTGCCGGTGAAACCCTCAAGATCCTTTTCGAGACCACGGCAATGCTTCCTCTATGATTCAGAAACCGAGCTCTCCCTTCGGCGAGAGAACATAGATGAAATAATACCCCTAAAATAAGCTCTGTGGTTCTGTTTTCAGGAACTCCCAATTCAAGCTCAATGAGCTCAAAAACTGTGTCTGCTTCAACCATAATTATTTGATTTCTACGCCAAGGACAAGTTTCTAACAGCACATGCAAAGCTGCATTAATTCCTTGTTGAGTGATCCCACACCTTAAAACCCTAACAATCGTCTTGAAGAATTCTGGTTCTAATCTTTCTAGTACACGCGAGCCCGCAGCTTTGGTGATTGTTTTCAACACTATCATCGCATGGGATTTCACCGTGATTTGATTTTTCATCTCGCAACGAAGAACCCACGTCAAGGAATCGATAATATGATCGTTCTCCACAAGAACTTGCTTTGTTTCGGCCGAAGGAATCGGGATAAATTTAAGTACACTAAGGGCCTCCTCAAGACCATCCGTTTGGCCTTTCTTGAAACACATCGCAATAAACGACAGCATGGCTCTTGGAACACCGGCTTCCACCATAGGATTCCTATTCCTTTCACTTTCAGCTGCAAGCAACTCCAATTGCCCAATAGTTTTCAGTTGGGACTGAGGTACCCAAAGATGTTTGATGAGTTTGAGGACTTGAAACCTGTCGAGAGGTGTTTTGGGTGTGGGAATCCGATCGACGCCATGGGAGGCATTCTGGGTGCACCAAGCCTGGATGAGGCGGCGTAGCATGTGATTAGGTGTTAAATCGGATTCTTTTGGCAAGGGCTGCTTGCTGACCGGACATGTTGCAATGTTCTTGCTTGTGAATAGCCAGTGTTCAATGCTTTCCCGATCGTAGGTGATGCCTGTTATGGCTGTCACTGGGTCTTTCATGATTTGGAGGGATATAGGGCAGATGAAATATTGAGGAACTTCGATGTCATCCATGAAATTAGTAACCCGCGTATAGGATGCTATAGATCTATATAAATATAACTTAAAGAAACCAAGGGTGGAATGGTAAGAGAATGCGGCTAGCTAATTCATTAAAAACATATATATCGAGAGAGAGAGAGAGAGAGAGAGAGATCAGAGAGAGAGGGAGATAGTTATTATATATAATGAATAATCATGAGACCGGTCGTTTCCTGCTAGCTAGTCATGTTGTCTAATAAGAAGATTCTAGCCAAAAGCCAATAATTCATTCCAAGGCATGTAGCTAGTGTTTGGTGGCAGTCAAAGGACGATGTTGTGGACTACGGCCAAATCAAATGTACGCAGCAGATCCCATTTAAATGCGTTTGGCAGAAATGCTTGGGGTCCGTGCATTTCTCCCAAGGCTGTTTTTAATTTTTTTTTTTAATTTAATGATTAAGAGATTTTATTTTTTATTTTTTTATTTTTATGATGTTGTAAATTTTTTACTTTTTAAAAATATTTTTGATAATTAAAAAAATTTAAAAAAAAATAAAATAAAATACACTAATCGAGACATTTTCTCAATGGTTGTAGTGCCGGCATGCGTTTCGTTCTCTTTTACCACATTTTCCTTTCCTATAAACTAGAGCCTAGCTCGATCTCTTTGTAAACTTGGTCAATATTTAGCATTGATAGTATCATGGTCTTCTAAAATATTTCTTATTTAAAAGTAATCTGATGCAAATAACTTTCAAATTAATGAATTAACTCCTTTTTGTTTTATTCCAATTAGTTGCTAATCCAGCCCTCGGCGCCTCTCTATGCTTATAATATTAATATTTTAGAAATAAGAAATGAGAAATGCCGAAATTCTTGTTTAATTGGCCGAAAAAGAGATCGTGAAGTAGTATCTTTACTAAAAAGGCTTGCGTGAAAAAAAATTAAATGACACGAGTTAATTACTTATGATAGTATTTAAAAAAATGAATTTAAAGAGTTTACCTACCTAAATTAATTGTTGGATAAAAGATGAGGGATGGATGCTAATTATATGGATATATCACTTATGACCATGTGCCTAGCTAATTGGTGGAATGTGGAACAAGTCATGAGAAGAGTCTTACCACCTAGAGAAGCAGTTGAGGTTCTAAAGCTCGCAAATTGGCCTTGGAAATAGAGAAGATAAACTGGTGTGGGAATGCGAAAATTATGAGATTTTTAGTGTAAAGAGTGCCTATCCACTCTTTTATGCTTTAAAGAAGAACAAAAATGTAGGAGAAAGCTCAAATTCAGAGACTATGAAGGTATTGTGGAGGAAATTATGGAAGCTAAACATACCAAATCGAGTGAACGTCTTTGCTTGGAAGGCTTGTAGAAATGGATTGCCAACTTTGAAGAATCTGAAGCATAGAAATATTATTTTAGATAATTGTTGTAAGTTATGCCAGAATAAAGTGGAGGATGTGGCCCATGCTCTCTATTTCTGCCCTTTAATCAAATCCTGTTGGAAACAACAGTTCAATTATCTGCCAGATGATGAGCTTATAGAAGATTTAGTGAGTCTAGCACAGACAATTCAAGCCAAAGGAAAAAAGGTGAATTGGAGAAGTTCTTCTTAATAGCTTGGAGCATGTGGTATAGAATAAATTAAAATATGTATGAGGGCATTACACCATGGCCAGAACATGTGATTGAGAATGCATTATCCCTCTATAAGGAACACAATGAAGCACAAAGGCTCTCGAAACAGCACTCAAAACCAGGCTTTCGATGGCAACCCCCTCCTGTAGGAATTGTGAAGTTGACCAATACTGATGGAGCTATTTTCACTAAGCAATGCAGATGAGGGGTAGGGATCATTTCGAGGGATGAGAAGGGAAGAGTCCTTATGTCAGCTAGTAACAAAGAAAATGAAGTGACTGATCCAATGGAAATTGAACTGCTAGCAATTTTGAGAGGGTTGCAGCTTTGCTATCCCATGGGAATTATGGACTGAGCATCCACATTGGTCTATGCATATGCATATGCAAAGTTATATTTGCATAATATGAGCCTAAATTCCTTTACATTGGCTTATGCATATCCATATATTTAGCTAGCTATGAACATTTCTTATCTAAATTTGAATAGCTACTATTCACTCTTCAAATGTTATTTTACTAATTATTTCTCTCTCCTCCCGCTCTCTCACTCACAATCCTTTCATCTTCTCCCTCCCTCAACAACACAACAAACATTCATCTGCACATTCATTTTATTATTATAATAAATTATATATATTTTGATTTTATTATATTTTTAATATAATATATATAAAAAATATTTTTTATTATTGCATTTGTATTATTAATGTCAAATGTATGTAGTGGATGCAAATTGTAAAATATATATTAAAAAATTGATTTTAGAAAAAAATTAATAATGATAATAAAATTATTATGTCTCAAATATGCATAAGCCAATATGAAAATTTTACTTGAATGGCAAAATGGATATGCAAAAGAGGTGATTTTACATATGCATATCCATAGACCAATGCTAATGCTCAGTTGAGAGTGATGCTCAGTTGAGACCAATGCTAAAGAGGTGATGCTCAGTTGGGTAGTGAAAGTGTTTAAGAATGTTTGTGAATAGTAATGAAAAAGTAATAATAGAATATTAAATAGCAGTAAAAAGTAAGTGAAAAGTAATGAATAGTAGAAAAAGTAGATGAAAAGTAATAATAAAGTGAAGAATAGTAGTGAGAGTGTTTGAGAGTACCTGAGGTACTCTCAGTACCCAAACAAGGCTAAGTGTTAATGCGATTTTAGCCCTTAGTGAATCAATATATATTGTCTTTGCTGGGGAATCTAATTTTAGAAGTGGAGTACTTGATGAAGAAGATGCCTAAAGTCACAGTGCAACATGCAGGGCGCATGCCCAATGGAGCTGCTTACAGTTTGGCAAGATATGCATGGGGTATTGACGGCCTCAAAGTTTGGAAGAACCCTGTTCTAGTTAGTGTTTCACAAATTGTTTGGTCTGATCTCTATGATGTAAACTGTGTTTGATTGAATAAAGTTTGATCTTTCCATAAAAAAAATAATTTCTTGCCACTAGCTATATCCAAACAAATTATATATATTAGTTTAATTTGTTAATTAATTAAGGAGTGTTAATAGAATTGGAGATGATTAATACAATTATTAGAATCGATCTTGTCATGAGAAAGTTGCATAGAAAATCACTAGCTAGCTAGCCACTAATTAATTGGTTGGATAGAATCAAATTACCAGCTTAAACGCGCCCGTTTAATTACTTCGTGGGTGAATCTCAAAACCAACCGTTTTAAAAAAGAGAAATATTTTAGCTATCAAAAAAATTATATAAAAATAAATTCATAACTTGATGTATTTTGATATGATAAATCAAATTATAAAATTATTTTTATGTAAAATAGATCTAATTAACAGACAAATCTATATCAGTTTATAAATTTAGTTTAAACAATGTTGTTTACCATACAATTGAAGTAGTTGTTGAAACCAAAAAAGAAAAAGAAAAAGTCATCTTAAAATAATGAGCTAGCTAGCTGGAGAGAAACGTCAATCATGCAACCCCGCTGAAATTAAACCTAATTAAAAGTGTGACGAAACGCAGCAAATTAAGGGAGACAATCAGACAAATTAACGAGTATAACGCGCAACCCAATGCATGCAAACCATTAATTTCCCGATCGATCGGAGTAAAAAAAAAAAAAGGAATTGGGGACCCCTAAGTTAATGAAACTGATTAGGAAATTATGGAGGCTTTATTTAATTGTTTTGTGAAAATTAGACTGGCTACGGTGCCATTAGTACTACTGCAATGTTAGACTTTATGATCACAAGATTGCTAGGGTTTTTTCCATTTCCTTTCTTTGACACGTTCTCACCAAACATGCACAACAAGCTCCTAGCTAGGAAATATCTATACGGCGCAATATATAATATATCACACAGAGAATTAAACGATCGAATCAATCTCTCTTATGTATAAATATATATATATATGCTCTATAATATTAAGTCTAATAAAATATATAAAATCAAAAAAAATATTTTTTTTTTTGAAAATTTGACGAAGAGTTGATCTGATCACAAGATAATAATTGTCCTAACAATTTTATTTTCGAATATCTTTTGATGATTATAGACACAATTATATTGTACTAGGTAAATCCATTAACTCTCTTAGTACGTAATTAAATAGATTTCTTGACCATCATAAAAACTAGAAATATTTATGTCTTATTATAACTTAAATTAATTAATTTAATTTAGGTAATTAGTATAAATCCATTAAAAATATAGAGTGTCGGCGCGGGGACACTGCATATAATCAAATTCTTACAATGTATATATGCATGATCGATCCCTTTTGCTAAGGAATAACGTCGACATGCATGGATCGGGCAGGGGCGATGGATGATTAGTTAAACTTTCACGTTGGCTAGTTTCATGAGGTACATGAGAAAGACTCAAAGAGTTAAAGAAGATACACACTTAGCTTGTTAGTCAAAAGTGCAACTTTATGTCCGAGTCTCGAGTACATATTATATATAGCTAGCTGCTAGCTATTGCGTTCCACTAATTCTTTAATTGAATTAGCTCTGATCTCTTACTAGTCGAGTCAATGCTTGCATTTACACGATCATCATGCATGTGGGGTACCACTTTTGGCTTTATTGTGGATAGGAGTCTCCCTCTTAATCATTTGTCAACTATTAATCCTTTTAATATTTAAATTTAAATGTGTCCCTACTTCATGCGGGCTTACCAATATATATAATTATTTCGAGTAAAAATATTATTTATTTTAAATTGTATCATCTTTATTTATATATTGGTGTCACCGTTGCTTAAATTAATATGATTTTATTCATATCGTATATTAATTTTATTTAAGAATATCACTATAGTCGCCGTTCTACCTTCTCTTCTACTTCAAATACCGTGCTGGTTTGATTTCTCTGTTGCTTTTTCCACGGTCCAAGATTTAGGCTGGTGCTTGGAAATTGGAATCCCAGCCTTTGAATTTCAATGTTTTTAGGTCAACCTTCTTCCGGTCTGTTACATTAAGCTTGTCTGTAGTCTGACTCCCTTTATTCATTTTATGGCAGTGCATTCTCCTGATCTCTTTTTCCCTTTGAACGCTTAAAAAGAATCTCTCTCTTTATTATATATATATAGCAATCTGTCTAGGTTTCAGTGAATAATAGTAGAAAAAAAATCTATTCATCATCTATTTTTTGATCTATAACCAAAAGCATGAAACTGTAAGATTCCGTCGCAAATAAATTTAAAAGGGTTTGAGAATTGATACATGTATTTATAATTTTATGTATAATTAAAGAGATAAAAAAGTCTCGTGGAACATGATCAAACTCCTACTAACATAAGATTTTGAACCGACTTTAATTTGTTTGACACGTAAGGGGTCAACTTAAAGATTTTGACAAATTTATAAGATTATAAATTTAGAACTGAAATATATAATAATAGGAAAATGTATTTGACGATCATGTCCAAGCTGTATACTCACGAGTAAGAAATTAACAAAGCCCCAGTACTGTAAGAGTTTTGAGAAAGAAAAATCTATTTGTAAGTCTTTTTCTTGACACATTCAACACTTACACGACGTTGATGTATCTCACACCAATTAGTAGTACTACTGTATATATGTGTATATACACCCACTTGTATGTATATACTAGCAAATTAAGCTTTTCTGAAAATTATAATTAGCTAGAAGTAGTCCTTTTATATATATATATATATATATGTTCCCAAACTTCTGCAGCTAGCTCTCACGCGCTCAACCAGAAGATCATCAATCAATGATCTATATATATATATATATACACACACACACACTAATGTCAAAGATTGAGGCACGTTTTGGGGGGCGTGACTTAATGAACGTACAATCCACAATCCAGAAGAATTATCAGACGATTGCTTTTTCTTTTTTACTAAGCTAGAAAAGGACATATATAGTCTCGCTCTTGGATATATATATAAATATATATTTATTGAAAAAGCAATATCAAATAATAATATTAATTAATTAAGCACTAGATCATCGATCAAATATTTGAAGTTTCATTACTTGTTGGAATTACTATATGTTTTAATGTGGAGATAATTATTGGTGTTGGTTTGCAATTAATGAGAGCTCATATTTATGGTTAATTAAAGGAAAGCGAAGAGAAAAAACAATATATAGAAGGAATTCGCAATCCACCCGCGGAACAAAAAACAAAACAAATTAAGAAGCTTTAAACGGATTGAGAAGCTTGAGACCCGGCCAGTTAGGTCATTTTGGTAATGGCGGCCGGAATCAGTCTGCATGAAGATTTAAACGGATATAAATCATAATTGTTAATAACGGAAATTGGGTTACATATATATGTTGACCAAGATTAAACTCCATGGCGCAGGAAGTGATCCAGGCCAGCTAGCTGGTTAATTTCATTTATTACGTGTGTAGATGCAAGAGTTTGGATATGACTAGGTGATTAAGATGATAGACTTCATCTTATTTTTTATTTTGTAATTTAGATAAATGTAACACTTTAACTTTATCATAGCTATTTTGAGTTTATCTAGAAGTTGTTAGGAAGTGTTTTAGATAAGTTAAAAGTATAGAAATCAAGTTCTAAGAGATAAATCTTATCCATAGAAGAGTTTGAATGTGAAACTATCAATGCTAAAAAGAAAAGTATCAAGCGCTAGCAGAATCCGTCAGTAGAGTTTCACTGTGACTTTGAAACTGCTTCCAGAAATATATTTAAATTGTACATCCCACTAATTAGGAACAACATATATTCAGTTCTGGATTTTTTTTAGAACAATTTCCAGTGCATATTTTGGTGAGAAAATTTTTTGGAGAATTTTCAAGAATTTGCATAATGTTTATCTCAAAGAATGTGGTCATTGATCTGAGATTAAGATTGAGTGATCATGATTCAACCACTGGAGTTTGGAGAAAATCCAATATTTGAATATCATCAAAGGTTTTGGCTCTTACTGCAATAGAGACAAACGGGTCACTCATAGGCCAGTGCTAGGTGAGAGAGAAATTTGTATTCATGATTTCCCTACAGCTGAGTATGACATCATTGTTGTATTTTTGTTGAGCAACATTGGGAAAAACTAACCCACTCCGTGTGTTGAGGTTGTGCGAGATTTCTACTCAAATATTACTCATTTTAATTTAGATGATCACAACATCGCTTCTGTTGTTAGGAGTCGAAATTGAGATTTTCCATGCTATTATTAGGGAGTTGTATGATTTTCCTGCAGTGGACTCACCATTGTATCCATATAAGGGCATAGGCTCACCAACAAAGACAACAATGCGCAATCTTTTTGTTGGACCTCAAGCACCAAAATGGAACCCCAAAGTCCATCGACTTCCACTTAATGTTATGCTCCCTCTGAACTTCCTCTTGAACGTGCTTATTTTATATATGCTCTGACCACATGTGTCTCTATAGATTATCATTGGCATGTTATTGACATTATTCACCATTCACATATGGAAAATGAACTTATGCTATTTGGCACTTTAATCACAAAATTGGCTATTATGGCCAAGGTCCCTCTTAGGGACAATGAGCCTACAATGAAAACGACTGGGTCTATTTAAGCCATAACTGTGGTTAAGTCTAAGGTTGTGTTGACAAATAAGAGACCCCACACAACTAAATCAACCTCCTCTCCTCCAGAGCCATCTGTCCTCATCTCCCAAGTGCTGGAACATATCAATCTTCTCTCCCAAAAAATTGTCAGCATTGCTGCAAAGTTGGAGGCCAGCCAGTCAAAGATGGAGCAGAAGATTGATATTAGAGGAACAGATTGAGGGGGAGCATCATATTGATTTTTGGTATTGTAGAATTTAGGGGGAGTTGGAGTAAGTGTGCTGCTGAGGGGGAGTTGAATGAATTTTTTGTGTTGTTCTGTTTAAGATAGTTTAATATTGAGGGGAAGAACTAAATTCTGGTTTGCAAAAATTACTTTAGAAACTTTTACTTGATGATTGATTTCATTTAAGTTTATTTTTGCTGGACATAATTTTGATGTTGGACTACTAGAACATGCTTAAACTTTGAATTAGATTTTAAATCTTGTAAATTTTGATAGTACTAATCTTAGTCACTGTTCTATATCAATATTTCTTATTCTTGATTATTTGCTTACAGTTTCCACTTCGTTTCTTGGTCTGCTGTTTGTACTTTTGATAGGTCAATATTACATTCATTAAGTTGATTTTGTCACCAATCTGCCAAAATGGGAGATTGTAGATGCAAGAGTTTGGCTAGGACCAGATGATTAAGTTGATAGGTTTGGACAGGACTAGGTATATAAGATGATAAAACTTCATCTTATTTTTTGTTTTATAATTTGGATGAGTGTGAAATACTTTAACTTTATCTATAACTATTTTGAGTTTATCTAGAAATTGCTAGGAAGTGTTTTATAAGTCAAAAGTGTAGAAGTTAAGTTCAAAGAGATAGATCTTATCCAGAGAAGAGTTTGAATGTGAAATTGTTAATGTTGAGAAGATAAGTATCACGTGCCAGCAGAATCTGTCAGCAGAGTTTCACTGTTACTAGGAAACTGCTTTAAGAAGTATATTTAAATTGTCCCACTGATTAGGAATAACAGAGATTTAGTTCTTGATATTTTTCAGAGCACTTTCCAGTGCTTATTTTGGTAAGAAAATTCCTTGAAGAATTTTCATATCGTTTCTTTCAAAGAATGTGATCGTTAATCTACGATTGAGATTGAGTGATTGTGATTCAGCCATTGGAGTTCCAGGAGAAAAGCCAATGTTTGAAGATCATCAAAGGTTCTGGCTGCTACTGTGGTAGAGACAAACGTGCCATTTGTCTGGTCAAGTAAAAGTGTCAATTGACAAAGATTTTACAATTGAAACTTGCTTATAATTGATTTTCAAATAATAAAATTAATTTTTATTGGGTTTGTAAGGTTTTACTTTTAAATATTTAATTCTTTAAAAGGTTTACCTTCATTACCAATCTTGGTGTTATGCAATTGATTTATTTTATGTTAATGTTTTCTTATCGTATAATTGCATGATTGAAGACAAATCAATTGGTTGAGTGATTTGGTAGATCTTTGAATTAAAATACAGGGATATGTGAATAATTTCAACGTGCCCATGCAATGGCTACTTTTCTTCCATCTATATATGGTCAACCTAAAATGTCACATGTTGGTTTCCATTTTTTATGGATAGTTGAGTGTTAGAATATCATTCCATAAATAAAATTCAACATCAATCTAATCTCTATTTAATAGATATTATCGAGTTTTCTACCATTTCCTCCATTCCTTCGACAATTTCCAATAACAACAAATAGTTGGAATACATGAGTATTGACATAAATTGAAAAGTTCTGTAATCATGTAGGCGATGTGGATGACATGTTCTCCACACTCATTAATTGCAAATAGAAAGAATCAATATGAGTAATGTTAAATATAGTTATGGGTTGTGCAAGCGTTGCGTATTTTTTTTGAAAAAGAATAGGATTCACTGTTAAAAAATTAATTTTTTTGTATTGATTTTAGTTTTACTCACTTTTTTAAAAAAAGATTACGCAACGGTTGCTTAGTATATAATTATAAATAGCATTTATGTTGTAATATTTCTCCTGTGATTATGTACAATCTCTTTACATCTACCAGGGAAAAAAAACAACGGAATAGTACTAGGGAGAAAGGAAAGCCCCATTTCCGCGGGCCGCGGCTAAGATCTGCTTCATGAATTTGAGGCCATGCAAATTGGGCCTTGAAGGGCTTTATAAGTTCAGGAGTGCATCAGAATTAATGTCATATAGTTATTACCGTACTTCTCTTCAGCCTGGCCCAGCTTTTGTGCGTGACGGAATGTTGATCACAGTGATTGAGGATGCCGTCTGCGAAGCCGAAAGTAACCGATACTCTCTGTTCGCGAAAAGAGAGCCCCCGTGTGTTGTAACCAACAAGACCTGACCCTCATCCTGGATTCCTGAGAGGGAGAGAGAGCTTTCTCTGTTGCTTGCTGAGTCGCTGATGCAAAATAGACGCAGGCTTCTCTTCCAGTAATAGAAAAAGTAAAAGAAATTTACGGTACCGGTTCTCTCTTCCAAACTGGGTTTTTATTGGTTATCTTTTCCTTTTTCTTAATTTCGTTGTCTTCAGTTTTGGAAAAACAGTGATTTTTTAGCCTTTTTTTTTTAATTATTTCTTTTAGTTTCGAATTTTACTTTGAAGCACTTGTTTTCCATTGTAGAAAGAGTGGATTTGAGTGTTTTTGTCACATACATATGTCAT